>VDFB02290632.1:0-56869 GCA_007258455.2 Sequoia sempervirens | reverse complement strand
GAAATGTTTGATACTCTAAAAGGATTGTATGAGATCAACAATATCAGCAGAGCCCTTGCTTTGAGACAACTTCATGTAAAAATAGCTAAAGAAGATTCAGTCATCTCATTCTTTATGAAGAGTTATGATTTGAGAGATCAGTTGAGCGCTATTGGGGATATAATTGCAGATAGAGATCTTGTTATGTTGGCACTAAATGGTCTTCCCCAATCTTGGGAACCCTTTATTCAGAGCATCAGTGGGAGATCCAAGTTGCCCAAGTTTGATCGTCTTCGAACCGACTATATTCAAGAAGAAACCAGATTGGCAGCAAGAGGAATTGGGCGAAACTCTCATGATCTAGAAAATCAAGTTCTTGCTACACATACCTCTAGAGAAAGAGGCAAAGGAAGAAAGAGGAATAGAGATAGAAAATCAGATTCTGCCCCAGAACCAAAGAAGAAGAAGGATCTCTCTCACATTCAATGTTACAGGTGTGACAAGTATGGTCACTTTGCTCGAGATTGCAAATTAAAGTCTACACAACATGTTTCTACAATGGAAATTGACATAGAGACATCTCAGAAGGAGCCAAGTTCTAAAGTTGATTCGGAAGGTTTCCTATTCATCTTCGCTCTTTCAAGTAAAGTACAATCTGGCAGTGATACTTGGTTGATAGATAGTGGTGCTTCACGTCACATCACAGGCTACATAGAGCATCTTATAGACTCAGTAGAGAAAGAGTCTAACTTACAAGTGATAATTGGAGATGATGCTAGCTATGTTGTAAAAGGAGCTGGGGCCACTTCCTTCCAACTAGATTCAGGTATCCCTCTTCATTTGAGTGATGTATTGTTCGTACTTGGGATCAAAAGGAACCTTGTCTCCATTTCAGCTTTGGAGGACAAAGGGTACAAGGTTGCCTTCTCTGAAGGAAAGGTTCTTGCATGGTCAAAGAACTCCAGCATCAATTCAACTTGTGTGATTGGCACTCATCAGGAGAACCTATATAGATTGTCATTTCGATCAGTTTCTTTGAAGAGGAGGAAATGACATTTAGAGGGAGTCTGACAAACCAATAGAGGCAATCTTGGACGAGGAGGTCAGAAAGTTGATGTGGGTACTTAGAGCTTCAAAGGGAGTCACATCATCATGAAGATTTGTTGTAATGTATATTTCTTTGAGGCGGAGAAATATGAGGTGAAAGCCCTTGTAATGTATATCTCTAAGACGGAGAAATATGAGGTGAAATCCCTTGTAGTGTATATTTCTCTGAGACGGAGAAATATGAGGTGAAAGCCCTTGTAGTGTATATTTCTCTGAGACGGAGAAATATGAGGTGCAAGCCCTTGTTTATCTCTGAGACTGAGATGAGATGTCATGTTGAGAGAATCCATGATGAGGATATCTTGTACATCTCTGAGACTGAGATGTGTTTCTTTCCACAAATGGGAGTAGCCATTGTGAACGTCATGTTGAGAGACTCCATGACGAACCCTTGTACCTCTCTGAGATTGAGATGTGTTTTCCACAAATGGGTGTAGCCATTGTGGACATCATGTTGAGAGACTCCATGATGAACTCTTGTACATCTCTGAGACTGAGATGTGTTTTTCCACATATGAGTGTAGCCATTGTGGGCGTCATGTTGAGAGACTCCATGACGAGGATATTTGAAAATACCTCCCTAGCTAAGAGGGAGTGTTAGTGTTTTGTAGCTTCGGGAGCTATTTTCCCTTAAATAAAGGCAGGTCAACCTTTGCTTCATAAATAAAATTATATTTTTCTAGAGCCAACCTAGAGAGGAGGTCATCCAGCTTTGTATTTAAAGAGGATGAAGTCCTCTCATTTGAACAACAATTCATTCATTCAAATTTGCATCTTCCAGCAACAGCAGCAATTTGCCTCCTAGCAGCATATCAGACTTTGAAGAAGTGTTATCATTAGTGCATTTAAGGTTCGCTTCAAGGAGAAGTGCTATTTCTCATTGTATGAGACTCGGCCTATTTTATGGCCTGATTTTGTATGCACTTTTCTGCACTTTCCTTCTGATATATAAGAGAATATTGTTGCTGGGTTTTCTCCCTCGAGGAGGGTTTTCCCAGGGTAATCACTGTGTTCATTGTCTGTGTTGCATTTTCTGCTTGTTTACATTTTTCATCTAAGAACTAACACTTATTGGCGACGAAATTTCTGGCATTGGCGGTTGTCTACGACGGAAATCGTTTGCACTTTGCCCTACACGAAATCTTCACACCCTACACAAAATCTTCACGTTGCCTTGCAAATCCTTCATCGTCGACATCACTGCAAGGGAGGCCGCCATCATTTAAGATTTTAGGTTTCTTTTCATTTTATTTTTCCATGCATTGTTTTATAAGGTTTGGTTATGTTTTATTCAGATTTGATTTAATTATTATATATATATAAATTTATACTAAAAATTAATATTTAATATATTTGTATTACTATTTACTATTATTTTAATTTAAGATTCGGTTATGTTTTATTTAGATTTTAGATTTTATTTTTTTATATATATTAAATTTATATTACAAATTAATACTTAACATATTTGTATAATGTATTAAAGTATTTATTATTTACTATTATATTATACTAAAACTGTATTCTATTATATTTTATATTTATTATTTACTATTTAATATTCTATTATATTTATTATTATTTGTGGATATATTACTTATATTTATAAAAAAAAAATTTAAAATTACATAAGGCGAATTTAGTCTAAATTTTTTACTTTTTGAATTTAGTTATTGCGTCTGCTTTTGGGGCCTAGACGTGCATTTTAAAAACAACTTGAGTGACCACTTTTCTAGGTGCCAAACAAGGAAGAACAATGGCCCTCTTTTAAAAACAACGTCACCTTACTAGGCCAAGGTGTACACTTCATGAACCCACAACCCCCTCACTTAAGTGGTAAAATAAAATATTCCTCTGAAATCATTAGAACTCACCAAGGCTATAACTGGAAAGCACTACACTGACTAAAAGAGGAATAGAGGCCAGACTAGGTGCTAAAAATCATAGTAACGAGACTCACTAGGACTCAGCGAGTCGCGAGTCGAGTCACCCTGGCTAAGTCCTGGGGGCTCGGACTCGGACTTGGCCGAGTCCTAGCTGGACTCGCCGAGTTTGGTGGACTCCCCAGACTGAATGAGACGAGTCCCGGCCATCAGACTCGCAGCGTAATTTGAAAGTGCAAAAAATTACATGAAATTTAAAAGTTAAAACTTACATTTTTTTACTTTATTGCTAATGCAAATGATGCACGCTTCTATGAAGGTTTGTATGGTTTTATAGTCTTAATTTGGGGCCTGGCTGCGGAGGCTCCGGCCGGATTCACCAGATCAAGGATAGGGAGCACGCCCAGGTGCTGCCCTAAGACTAGAGGGGCACGCCTCAACCCCCGCTTAGTGGGATGTCAGCCTCTAGATACCCTTGATTGCCACAAGGGTGTTTCGCCTTGACTTCAATCGCTAAATTTTAACTTGTGCTGGCACTTCTTTACCTCCAAAATGTTCTCGCATCAGGCCGCTGCCCCTTGACCCCACTCAGGGGCACTACCGGCCAGTCCTCCCTCTAAGGGCACTACTCCCCCTTGACCCCCTCAAGCATGCCTCCCAAACCCCATGAGTGGGTTGGCGAAAATCTAAATACCCGAGTGTAGGTTTGTACGGACAGCTATGCACACTACGTAATCAGTGCTCTTCAAATTAGGAGGGGAAGCTCCCTCATAGTGCTGGAATGCGTGGAAAAGAAAAGTAATCTAAGTCCTATCTTTTTGTTCTCAGCTGGAAGAGGCACAAGGTTAAGAAAACCAAGAACGCTGCAAATTTAAGGGATTTTCTGGTTTCGACGTACAACTACAACTAAGCTAAATTACTTTTAAATCTATCCAGCCTCAAGAAAATGTAGAGCATGAGGAATGGAGTTGTGGATGATTATAGACGATAAACGTGTTTAGATTCTCTACTTGAAGGCAAGGTGGCGCATCTATCAGCTCAATCTAGACAAGTTTATTGGGCACAAAACAGATTTAAGAATTTACCATGACAATCTCATGAAACCCTATGTGGCATAAGAATTGATCATAATAGTAAAGACTTCACAAAACGAATTTACCATCACAATCTCACGAAACCCTATGTGGCATAACACTTGATCGTAATGATAAAGATTCACAAAACAGATTTACCTAAACTATGGGAAGAATTTACCACGCCAATCTTATGAAACCCTATGTGGCATAACACTTGATCAAAGTAGTAAAGACTTCACAAAACGAATTTACCATCACAATCCCACGAAACCCTATGTGGCATAACACTTGATCGTAATGACGAAAGATTCACAAAACATAAAGAATTCACCATTACAATTCGTATTGAAACCCTATGCGTGTTTACAATACCAATCTGAATAGCTAAGATTATTACGAAATTTAAATACCAAAAGAGCAATATTGAGGTGCGCGCGTAGGCTTAGCATATATTTCTCTCCACAAAAGTTAATTTACAAATGAGCAAAAGCCCGTTTATATACATCAAGGTGTAGGGAACCCTAAAATCACCTTGAGTCAACTACAGTCTTGCAATGCATGCAAGATTTATTACTAAACCCTAATAAAGTAAACTATACAGTTAACTGGAAAGCTACCATCAGTTAACCGGTACATCTAACCTAAATGGACAATGTGCAAGCATGCACGCCCTTATTTAAAGCAAAGTTAACTGGACACTACCTTCAGTTAACTGGAAACCCTAACCCTAACTCCTGTGTTGATAATTCCAAGGACGAGATAAGCATGTGTTAAGTCAGCAAGTAAACTCAAGACTGAAAGTCGAGTTAACTGCTGCTCATGACTCAATCCTCGAAATTAACTGCAGGTTCCAACTGTCAGATCACTCCATGTCATCTCGGTCTAACACTTCGACCAAGAACTCATCAATATCTCTATCATCTGGCACTTTGACGCTATCCAAAAATAATAATTTGCTTCTTCAATTCTCTGTCACTTTCATTGACTGTATGCATACATTCTTTAACATTTTCAGTCGCCTTCTGAAATTAGCTGAAATCACTGAAATGTGATCCAAAATCTTCATCAAGATATCACGAACATGCTTCTGGAACTTAGTTTGTACAATCTCGAGATCAGCGTAGGTACCATCTTCACAAAGATAATAGCATAGGATCTGAATGACTTTGGCGGCTCCGTAAATGAAGTAATCTCTGTTCCTTTTGCAGCATAACACTTCATTGTCAGCTGCTCTGATGAAAACCTAAATTAAGACCGATTTGGTCTTGAACTCAGTCTAGTTGAACCGCCTTCTGAAAAACTTGCCCGTTGACTATGAACACGGCTATGTTCTGACAACTTTCTCTGGAAAGCTAAAATGCTCTGGATAAGGCTAAAAATACCCTGTCGGAAGATAATTTTCATCGAAAATTTTGAGACATGGGTTTTGTCCGGAAAATGATTCTAAGACAATCCACAACATCAAAATGGTGAAGAAACGCCGTTTAGCCTAACATGCAAAGACTTTTCAATCGAGAACTGCAGGGGTTTCTAGAGCTTTCCGGGGCAATTTTTCTTGAGAAAATCTGAAACATGGGTTTTATGCACAACGGAATTCTGAACAAACCCATATGATGAGATTTTCAAAAAAGATGTGATTTTGGCCCACATGCAAAGAAATCTTCGGAAAAAAGCACAGAGCTTCAGAATGAAGACTACGGGGCAATTTTCTCAAAAAAATCTAAGACGTGGGTTTTGCTGCAAATGCTGAAATACGCGAACCCAGATGATCAGATTCTGAATATGTGTTGAATTTTTTTGAAATGCGAAGAAAGTACCTAAGGTGAGAAATAGAAAAATAAGACAGAAGATAGAAAGTTTTGCTTGTCTGCTTCTGAAAAATCTGCCAATCTCTGTTGTAGAACTCGATGAAACCTGCATGCAAAGTGAAAATAAAGTCTAGAATCACCTTCCTCTGAACAATCTGAACTCGTTGCTTCGAAGAACGCTGAATTCGGACACCTGTAGCACCTTTAGCTTGCTGGTCGCTCAAGAAGAATGAGAACTTCGAAGCTAAAGATGATGAAATAATGGACGCCATTGCTGAAATATATAGAATTTCATCATTGAAAATTCGCACTAAGCAAGGAATGCTTGAAAAGTGCGCTTGGCTTCTAATTGGACCCCATTTTAGTTAACTGGAACTGAGATATGCTAAATAAATCATCATGCATTAGGGTTTCCCTTTCAAGTCTTCAGTTCAACTCATCATGCAACTTTGACTTCAGTTAGCAACCTATATTCGCCATCTTCAAACTTGCTTTAGATTCACAAACTTGAACTAAGGCGACCCTTTTGATAAGTGAAGTTAGACATAAGAAACTTGCCATATTCATGCAATAAATATTCTAAAAATAGGGACCCTTTCATGACTTCAGTTGGCCTTCAAGAATGCACCAACTTCACATGCTTTAATCAATAAAATCTAAATATAACAACCCTTGTGGAACTAAAGTCTCCACTCTTTGAAAAATGCGTAGCTTCACTAATTCATGCTTCATCACTAAAACCTAAATATGGCGTCCCTTCTTGAACTTCAGTTGACACTCAATGAAGCGCCATCTTCACTAAACCTTCATAATTGCAACCAAATTCGCCATGCATGTGAACTCCAGTTGACATTTACTGATAATCTTCAGTTAAGTGGACATGCAATCAAGTTAACTCAACATGCAAGATAGTTAACTGAACATGCAAACTAGTTAACTCGACATGCAAACTGAAAGATCACTCCACATGCCAACATATGAACTAAAGATGACAACCCAGAAATCGTTTAGTCTAACTGCAGTCAGAACTCCAGTTAAGGCGTCCATTCAACTCACTTTCGAAAATTCAACTTTGAGCTCTCAAGTGAATTCCAGACTAAGACAAATTTCATGAAAATTTAAGCTAAAACCTCTGCCGGGACCTCTGTTCATCCTTTGACACCGGTTGACTGACTTCTCCGATTGACTGGCTGACAGGTGCATTGTAGAGCTCAGTAAGAACTGATCAAAAGATATCTTGAGACTACAAACCATAAAACTGACATCTGAAGGCTCAAAAATCCAAGCGCCTTTTTCAAAAGTTGCTCTTTTCATCCCAGACTTAGCCATTTCTGGAACTGGCTAGAATATCACAAAAACTCCTCGATCGGTTGCCGAGGCATCCGCAATTAACCGGACTAGAGATGAAACCGGAAAGCTACTGCACACCCATTACACACAATAATCGGACATTTGGTATCATCGAAAGAAAGCATTAAAGGCTTGAAAGCTCAGCGCCTTCAAAATGTGCTCTTTTGTTCTTTTCCTTCTGATATTTTGACTAAGATTTGACCCCTATGTTTGACTCCTGTCTGCACTTCAAAGAACTCCTGCATTCACTCCACCGGATGTATGAGAGTCATAAGCTCGAATAAAAGTGGAGATAAACATCCCCGGGTGGCATTTAGCCAAAAACCTTCATTTGGTACACCTCAAAAAGATGGCTTTATTTCCAAAGTTTCTTTTACCAAGTTGTTGTTAGCCAATTCGCTGCCTTCGCTCTTTTCATCAGATTCTTCAGAATCGCCTAAAAATAGGTCCAGCTTTAGATGAGTTTGATAGCTCACCGCAGCCGACGCGGATACCGGGACAAATGTCCGCCGAGGTGATAAACCCTAAAAAATAGGATCCGGACCCTAAAGATAGGCTGTTTCATTTGAGAATGTGCCCTGCTCCTCTAGAGATAGAGGTACCTTTGATGATTTTCGTTCAGATTTTCATTTTCCTTAAATCCTTCAGTAATAGACTGACATGACACTGACACCAACTCCATTTGAAAAAGCCCAAAAACGACCTTCTGACATCACTTTAACAAGATTAAGACTCAATTAAGCAAAATGCCTTAGTGAAGCAAAAATTTTGGTTTTGGGTACAACATTAGGCTCCGTCTGGTGACCATGTCGGATACTTACGGCATAGGAGATCCCTAGAATCTCAGTGTTTCGTAGACCAGTGACTTTATAAGTTGGGTATATGGAGTCAGGACTTCCCTAATCACCTAAAACATTAATGTTCCTAAAAACTTAACCTAAAAATCACCTAATACAAGACTACTTAAATCACCTAAAACACGACAAAACATCACAGAACGGGGAAAAACAAAACAACATAACGAGAAAACATTAAAATACTTACAAAATATTCACAATATTACTCCTCCTCCGGAGGGTTGAAGTGCTTAAGATACTGCCCGCTGCATGGCAGCAGGAAGAGCCTCCCACCAATGTCGTTTCTGCCTAAAAGGCTTGACTTCTCTTTTGATGGGAATTGCAAGAGGCAATCCTTTTGGAATGAAGATTCTAAGGTATTCATATATCTGTTGATGTGTTTTTCGTGACCGCACCAACGCAGAATAAAGTTGCCAACGGCTTCCCTATTCTCTCTTGATCAAAGTATTCCGCGTGCTAAGATTGCAAGTGAGATCACGCTTTCAACTCCAAGGTTCTTGTAATGCGAATACTTTGATCAAGAGAGAATAGGGAAGCCGTTGGCAACTTTATTTTGCGTTGGTGCGGTCACGAAAAACACATCAACAGAATTGGCGCTAGAAGGAGGGCTTACATTGAATTGTTCCAGAAGTTAGAAGGAACCAGTATGAGCTTTGAAATTCCAAATCAGAGATATGTTAGATCTCTCTTATGTCAAAAAATCCAAAAAAAGTGAAAAGTTGAAAAATCTAAAAAAATCAAAAATGGAAAATCAAAAAAGATATTTCTCAATGGATGGGCATATTTCTTGTTCTCAAGACAGTCTTACAGATATTGCTCAAATTCATGAAAGATTGAATGCACAGCTATGGCTCGAGAATTTGTCTAAGTTTGCTTTGCCAGGAAGATGTCAAACTCATGAGACCTCCCAGCACGAAGAAATCAGTTGCTTAACATTCCTCTCAAGGATAGAGCTTGTTCTCCAAGGGAAAATTTTCTTTTGGGATGTTCCCAAGCCAGGAACATTGGATGTAGAACCCGAAGATTATAGCCTTCCAAAAGTTGTGGAGGAAGCCTTCACGAGATTCATACTTAGGATCCAGAATCAATTGGAACTTGGCAATGTTTGCTTGAAAGGTGCTTTGCTCCCTCGCTGGTGTCGGATTCACAACACACCTCATCCAGAGTTCACTTGCACAACATGTGAAGGAGCTATCAACTTCGCCAGATGTCGCCTCGGATTACCGGTACTACCATATGGATTCTTCAAAGACAAAGGATGGATTGAATATGCCACACAAACGTTTTCAGCACCAAATGAAGAGGATACCTCAACATCATCTAACAACACGGAAAATAAGTTACAACAAGACGATGTGATCGATCTTAGGGAGCAAGTGGATGAAGATTGTTTCTACATCATACTAGAACAAGAGGCTATTGGAGCAAAGATCAAAGAGGCAATGGGATACATCCAGGCGAGAAGAAACGCCCAAGGCAACTGTCAGCATACGGAAGTGAATGAATGTACTAGATTTCGAGTTATTGAAGATCATCGAGAACCAAGAACAAAGGACTTAGCTCAAAATAGGGATGATGTGAAAGATTTATTCACTCAAGGAGAAGAACGTGAAGAAGGAAGCGATGCCAATACGCTTCAAGAAGGGATGGTCCTCGATAAAAAAATTCAATCCTGCATGAACGAGATGGAAGAAATGGTAAGCAGCTTAAGGAAAGATAATGTGTTTGATGATCAATGGGCTACCAAGATGGAGGCAAAATATGAAAGGCACTTCGCGTCAGCACTTGATCCATTATTCATAGTCATGGAAGAGTTGCTTAATGAGATTGAAACAAATGAAATACTGCTTGATAAAGAGATGGAAAATGAAGAGCAATTCGGGTTGGGGCTTGACCCATTGTTAGGTATTCAAAAGGAGCCAGTGCATGAAATGATCCAAATTTCCAAATATCCTCTTGAATTGATTTCCCGCCCCACTCCTCCCAGTTTGGATCATCCACACGTTTTAGATGCAAGTGGTATGGTTCACCATCAACTTCGACCTCCTGATGAAGCAATGGACGACAAGCAAGCATGCAGGCCAGCGAACGAAGACCACCAGGTTGTATCTTTCCCTACTGTTGGCTACCAAGAATATCATTTCGATTATGGAGATTTTGGAAAGAAAACTTGTTTATGGATTAATCATGGTCCAGATGAGTTGCCACAATTACTAATCTTTCCTGAAGTTTTGCCTGAATTTCAGATTTGTCCTTGGAAAGAATATTTTTCTGAGTTTAAAGACAAGTTTGCAAAACTTCATACTATGACTACTACTTTGCTGTTACTGAACATCCTGAGAAATCACGCTAGGAGTTGTGTGTACTTAGGTCTTTTGATTGTTGTTCGCTTAAAGTTTTTGTTTTTGTTTAGATTAGTTGTCTTGCTTTCGTAGTTTAGTTGTTGCTTTCAATAAAAGGGGATCCCATTTGTGAAGGGGGGCGTTGTGTTCACCAGGGCCCAACACAATGTTGGTCCATTTCTTAGATAATTATTCAGGAAGTGCTTTAGGATCCGAGGTTGTTCTTTCAAGTTTCATCATTTGGTTAGGAATTGTACTTGACTTGGAAGGGAATCATCTATTGTGTCTTGACACCAAGTCTCGCGATTGCTATATTTTACACGTGATTAATTGCTCGAAGTCATTGAGGTTTCTTAGGAGAAGTCTTGGCAGGTGAAAATCTTACATCTTACTTGAGCGCCACTACAATTCTCAAACCCATTGGAGGCTTCATTGCCTGCCAGCCAATCAAGGAATTGACGGAGAATAAAAAAAAAAAAAAATATGCTGAAAGAAAATATTATGAAATATTGGTTTTGGGAATATGCGAGTAACTCCACCGGGGCTATGGACGCCCGGCCGGCAGTGGAGCAATATTCGTGAGAATTGTAGCGATAACCTCGTCGGGGCTATGGACGCCTGACTGGCAGCGAGGCAATGTCCCGGATGCTTTTGAAGTTAAGATATTTATTTAACTTGCTGAGATGGATTCTGGGGACTTCAATGGTCTTTTGAGCTGGAACAAACGCGTATGCACACACTTGTAATCAAAAGATGAGGCGCCTTGATCCAATTTAGGATTTTTCTTCCCTTTTAAGTATATCCCCTAGCCAGTTGGTGGGATGGAAAGATTATCCAAGGGTTCTGAGCACGGAATGGGTTTTGTCTTTGAAATGTTCAGGAACATTTATTCAGGTTGGGGCTAATGTTGTGACCTTTTTCACACATTGCCCCATTGCAAATGGGGACCCCCTAATTTTGTCTTTGCTTTTCGGTCGTTTTGGTTTGTCTCTCTTTTCTACTGTCTGTCTTTCCGGGATCATGTCCGCCTTTGAGCTTAAGCATGAAATTGGCTAAGTCTAGAAATTAGGGTTTTGAACTTGCCAATTTGGAGTCAAGTGAGGTAAATAAATTGAAAATAGAGCTTAACATTGTTGTCAGTATGCTTCCAGCAGGCTCTCAACGAATTTTCATCAAATTCTGGGTACTTACTAGTTTTAGTAAGTGTGCAATTACTGGTGATCCTTCAATATTTTTGAGATTCCAACAGTCACGCTGCGTCCAAAGCACATCAAGCTACACACAGGCAAAATTTGAGCAAAAACGGACGACTTGCTATTTTTAGCAGTCCAGCTTCCAACGCAGATTTCAGGGCCTATATATTACATTTTCTGATGCATGTCCGGAGATTCTTTATGGGTTTTTCGAGACCTTCGCAGCGATATGGCATGCAAAGCAGGACGACAACTTTCAGCATTCGACATTCGGAGGCCGATATTAGGATTTGCATGCAGGATTTCTCAGCGCATGTCGGCATATTCTTTCTGGGTTTTCAAAGAGCTTCGCGATGGTGTAACATGCAAGCGAAACAGATCACTTTTCAAAAAACTTACTATTTTTAGCCAGTGCTTGCATGTTGAGGATTTTTCTGGGTTTTTCAAGATTTTTCAGGCAGTATAACATGCAAAATCATCCGGCAGCTGGTTGGCCACTTTTTCGGCCACTTTCTATTTTTAGCAGGTACCATTCAGGCAGCTGCTCAGCACTTCGGAACTGCAAACTGATCGTCATGCAACTAAAATGGGGTCAAACGGAGCTCATCTGAGGAACATGCATAAAATTAGGGTTTCAAGCTTAAGGGCTAAAAATGAGGAGTCAAACGACAAAGTGCCCTAAAACTGAAGTATCCATCATGGTCAGCATCTTTCAGGAGGTCTGCTGGCAAAATTTGAAGGCAATCAAGGAACTTGCTATTTTTAGTAAGGTGTTCCAGACGCAGGCTATAAATAGAAAGTTGATCTTAGGCGTCAGCGCAGACAGGCGAATTCACCAACGAGGATCACACTGTCCAAATTTCAACTCGAACGGAGCTAGGGAAGCCTCAGAAACAAGCACTTACTATAAATAGTAAGTCACTTCAGAAGCAGCTATAAATGGCAGGTTAGCATCAGATCTCAGCAGGTACAGGTCAAACATGTGATAAGACAAACAGAGTTGTAGAAGATGAAGAATCAGATAATTGCTATTTTTAGCAGGCACGGTCAGAGAAATTAGGGTTTCCTAAAATCAAGGGCAGAACACGACAGCCATGCAAATGTAGAATCCAGCCACGATCACCACACTTCGAGCATTCAGCCCATGAAATTTGGGCTCATTTTGAACATTTACTATTTTTAGCAGGTTGCTAAAAATAGCAGAGGCATACGGGTACCAGGCACCAGCAACTCACTCATGTCACCAGGATCCGAACAAAGCAAAATCCAACCCTTTTTGACAAACTTTCTAAAAATAGCAGATTAGGGTTAGAACACAAAATTCACTGAAATTGATAAATTTTCAAGTCCAGCCAGTGAAGAACGCCTTTAAAAGCCGAAGATTTGTGGAAATTCTCTAAGCACTTGAAATTTGAAGCTCAAAGGCCCAAATGCGCCTTGCTTTGCCTGGAAAACTTGGATGAAAATATCTAAGTATGAAAAATGGAAGTAGGCCATGGGAAATGCGCCCAAGTGCCAAGGGGTAGTTCGAAAACTTCTAGAGCAAGTTAAAATGAAAGTTTAAAGGGTAAAATGCGCCCTTGAGGGAGGAATTGATGGGAAAATTTTCTAAGTACTTGAAACTTGAAGCACAAGGGGTGAAATACGCCCAACTTTGGAGGAGGCTTTAAAATGTTCTAAAATTGGAAGTAAGGGGTCCTAAATGCGCCTAGCTCTGAAAAGGGGCTTCAAAATTCTACTAAGTGTTGAAAATTGAAAGCTCTATGGGTGAAGTGCGCCTGGCTTGAGAATGGGTGGTGAAAGTTTCTAAGTATCCGAAATTGGAACCTCCAAGGGTCAAATGCGCCTAAGTGTGTAAAGGTGTTGGAAGTGGAAGTTGACCCATCAAAATGCGCCCCTCTTCAAACTGGAAGCTTGACTTGATATTTGCGCCTGAAAGCATGACCCTTGATTTGCGCCTAAGCCAGAACTGGATGCTCTTCAAGTAAAATGCGCCCTCAACTGGAAGTAAGCATGGTCATATGCGCCCTTGGAGTCACAGGGTGTAAAATTTTCTAAGGCATTAAAATTGGATGCTTAACCTATCAAATGCGTCTGAAGGTATTGGACATGAGAATTTGCCTAAGTGACAAAAATGGAAGCTCATGGGTCTAGATGCGCCCCTCTTTAAGGACTAAGGAATTTTTCCTAAGTGTCAAAATTGGATGTTAGGGGGCCCATTTGCGCCTGGCAGTGTGAAGGATAATGGCTCGAAATTTGGCTAAGGCACAGGAAATGAAAGGAGACTAGTCCAAATGCGCCCCTCTTAAAACTGAAAGCACTATGTGCTAAATGCGCCCCAAGTGATGGCACTAAAAGTTGACCCTATGAAATGCGCCTAGCCTGTGGAGATGAGCTGAAAATATTCTAAGGGACGAAACTGGAAGAGGAAGGGTTCAAATGCGCCCCACTTTGAAAAGGGACTTCAAAATTGTCTTAGTGTCAAATTGGATGCTCAGCAGGTGATTTGCGCCCTTCAAGTTCAAGACTTGGATTTTGACTAAGTAATGAAACTTGATGCTCCCTAGGCTATTTGCGCCCTTGAGCTTTAAGGATAGGAATTTGTCTAAATCTCCAAGTGTCGAAAATGGAAGTCCATGGGTCCAAATGCGCCCTTGGGAAAGGATGAAACAAGTTGGTGAATTTGATCAAGTGATGGAAAATGAGACTTCAAGGGGCTAAATACGCCTAAGTCATGGGGGGGGAAGTCCTTGAAATTTTCTAAGTTATGAAATCTAGAAGCTTGCCTAGCCATATGCGCCCTCAAGGTATTAGAAGGCAAGTGGAGATTCCAAGGCGTTGAGTTAGAAAATATGCTAAGTATGGAAAATTTGAACCTCAACCCCTTGACTGTGCCTTTGACTTGTGGAGAGATAAAAATATTCTAAGTATGTAAAACTTGAAGTGTGACCCTCCATTTGCGCCTAGACTTGAAGGGATAAAGTTACCTGAAGCACGAGTGAAGTTGCCAATGGAAAAGTCAGTGAGTGCCGGCTTCACAGGGTTGATAAATATTTTCAAGTCGGAGCAACAAGAAATGTTCACAGAATTGAAGAAATGGATTAAATTTTGATGAGAGAATATTTTCCTTCTAGCGCCAGTTTCTCTGTTGATGTGTTTTTCGTGACCGCACCAAACAGCGGAACAAAGTTTCCCAACGGATACCCTATTCCCTCTTGAACAAAGTATTCAACGTGCTAAGATTGCAAGTGAGATCACGCTTTCAACTCCAAGGTTCTTGTAATGCAAATTTTCTTTTGAATTTTGAACCTTAGGAAAATATTCTCTCATCAAAATTTAATCCATTTCTTCAATTCTGTGAACATTTCTTGTTGCTCCGACTTGAAAATATTTATCAACCCTGTGAAGCCGGCACTCACTGACTTTTCCATTGGCAACTTCACTCGTGCTTCAGGTAACTTTATCCCTTCAAGTCTAGGCGCAAATGGAGGGTCACACTTCAAGTTTTACATACTTATAATATTTTTATCTCTCCACAAGTCAAAGGCGCAGTCAAGGGGTTGAGGTTCAAATTTTCCATACTTAGCATATTTTCTAGCTCAACGCCTTGGAATCTTTCACTTTGCATGCATCACGCCTTGGAATCTCCACTTGCCTTCTAATACCTTGAGGGCGCATATGGCTAGGCAAGCTTCCAGATTTCATAACTTAGAAAATTTCAAGGACTTCCCCCCCCATGACTTAGGCGTATTTAGCCCCTTGAAGTCTCATTTTCCATCAC
The DNA here is from genome assembly GCA_007258455.2 of Sequoia sempervirens. Classification (NCBI taxonomy): domain Eukaryota; kingdom Viridiplantae; phylum Streptophyta; class Pinopsida; order Cupressales; family Cupressaceae; genus Sequoia; species Sequoia sempervirens. The sequence continues at coordinate 41,493 of VDFB02290632.1, read as the reverse complement.
TTGATCAAATTCACCAACTTGTTTCATCCTTTCCCAAGGGCGCATTTGGACCCATGGACTTCCATTTTCGACACTTGGAGATTTAGACAAATTCCTATCCTTAAAGCTCAAGGGCGCAAATAGCCTAGGGAGCATCAAGATTAATTACTTAGTCAAAATCCAAGTCTTGAACTTGAAGGGCGCAAATCACCTGCTGAGCATCCAATTTGACACTTAGACAATTTTGAAGTCCCTTTTCAAAGTGGGGCGCATTTGAACCCTTCCTCTTCCAGTTTCGTCCCTTAGAATATTTTCAGCTCATCTCCACAGGCTAGGCGCATTTCATAGGGTCAACTTTTAGTGCCATCACTTGGGGCGCATTTAGCACATAGTGCTTTCAGTTTTAAGAGGGGCGCATTTGGACTAGTCTCCTTTCATTTCCTGTGCCTTAGCCAAATTTCGAGCCATTATCCTTCACACTGCCAGGCGCAAATGGGCCCCCTAACATCCAATTTTGACACTTAGGAAAAATTCCTTAGTCCTTAAAGAGGGGCGCATCTAGACCCATGAGCTTCCATTTTTGTCACTTAGGCAAATTCTCATGTCCAATACCTTCAGGCGCATTTGATAGGTTAAGCATCCAATTTTAATGCCTTAGAAAATTTTACACCCTGTGACTCCAAGGGCGCATATGACCATGCTTACTTCCAGTTGAGGGCGCATTTTACTTGAAGAGCATCCAGTTCTGGCTTAGGCGCCAATCAAGGGTCATGCTTTCAGGCGCAAATATCAAGTCAAGCTTCCAGTTTGAAGAGGGGCGCATTTTGATGGGTCAACTTCCACTTCCAACACCTTTACACACTTAGGCGCATTTGACCCTTGGAGGTTCCAATTTCGGATACTTAGAAACTTTCACCACCCATTCTCAAGCCAGGCGCACTTCACCCATAGAGCTTTCAATTTTCAACACTTAGTAGAATTTTGAAGCCCCTTTTCAGAGCTAGGCGCATTTAGGACCCCTTACTTCCAATTTTAGAACATTTTAAAGCCTCCTCCAAAGTTGGGCGTATTTCACCCCTTGTGCTTCAAGTTTCAAGTACTTAGAAAATTTTCCCATCAATTCCTCCCTCAAGGGCGCATTTTACCCTTTAAACTTTCATTTTAACTTGCTCTAGAAGTTTTCGAACTACCCCTTGGCACTTGGGCGCATTTCCCATGGCCTACTTCCATTTTTCATACTTAGATATTTTCATCCAAGTTTTCCAGGCAAAGCAAGGCGCATTTGGGCCTTTGAGCTTCAAATTTCAAGTGCTTAGAGAATTTCCACAAATCTTCGGCTTTTAAAGGCGTTCTTCACTGGCTGGACTTGAAAATTTATCAATTTCAGTGAATTTTGTGTTCTAACCCTAATCTGCTATTTTTAGAAAGTTTGTCAAAAAGGGTTGGATTTTGCTTTGTTCGGATCCTGGTGACATGAGTGAGTTGCTGGTGCCTGGTACCCGTATGCCTCTGCTATTTTTAGCAACCTGCTAAAAATAGTAAATGTTCAAAATGAGCCCAAATTTCATGGGCTGAATGCCCGAAGTGTGGTGATCGTGGCTGGATTCTACATTTGCATGGCTGTCGTGCTCTGCCCTTGATTTTAGGAAACCCTAATTTCTCTGACCGTGCCTGCTAAAAATAGCAATTATCTGATTCTTCATCTTCTACAACTCTGTTTGTCTTGAAATTCGCGCCAAGGATCCCTTATCACATGTTTGACCTGTACCTGCTGAGATCTGATGCTAACCTGCCATTTATAGCTGCTTCTGAAGTGACTTACTATTTATAGTAAGTGCTTGTTTCTGAGGCTTCCCTAGCTCCGTTCGAGTTGAAATTTGGACAGTGTGATCCTCGTTGGTGAATTCGCCTGTCTGCGCTGACGCCTAAGATCAAATTTCTATTTATAGCCTGCGTCTGGAACACCTTACTAAAAATAGCAAGTTCCTTGATTGCCTTGAAATTTTGCCAGCAGACCTCCTGAAAGATGTTGACCATGATGGATACTTCAGTTTTAGGGCACTTTGTCGTTTGACTCCTCATTTTTAGCCCTTAAGCTTGAAACCCTAATTTTATGCATGTTCCTCAGATGAGCTCCGTTTGACCCCGTTTCAGTTGCATGACGATCAGTTTGCAGTTCCGAAGTGCTGAGCAGCTGCCTGAGTGGTACGTGCTAAAAATAGAAAGTGGCCGAAAAAGTGGCCAACCAGCTGCCGGATGATTTTGCATGTTATACTGCCTGAAAAATCTTGAAAAACCCAGAAAAATCCTCAACATGCAAGCACTGGCTAAAAATAGTAAGTTTTTTGAAAAGTGATCTGTTTCGCTTGCATGTTACACCATCGCGAAGCTCTTTGAAAACCCAGAACGAATATGCCGACATGCGCTAAGAAATCCTGCATTCAAATCCTAATATCGGCCTTCGGATGTCGAATGTTGAAAGTTGTCGTCCTGCTTTGCATGCCATATCACTGCGAAGGTCTCGAAAAACCCAGAAAGAATCTCCGGACATGAATCAAAAAATGTAATATATAGGCCCTGAAATTTGCGCTGGAAGCTGGACTGCTAAAAATAGCAAGTCGTCCGTTTTTGCTCAAATTTTGCTTGTGTGTAGCCTGATCTGCTCTGGACGTAGCGTGACTGTCGGAATCTCAAAAATATTGAAGGATCACCAGTAATTGCACACTTACTAAAAATAGTAAGTACCCAGAATTTGATGAAAATTCGTTGAGAGCCTGCTGGAAGCATACTGACAACAATGTTAAGCTCCGTTTTCAATTTATTTACCTCACTTGACTCCAAATTGGCAAGTTCAAAACCCTAATTTCTAGACTTAGCCAATTTCATGCTTAAGCTCAAAGGCGGACACGATCCCGGAAAGACAGACAGTAGAAAAGAGAGACAAACCAAAACGACCGAAAAGCAAAGCCAAAATTAGGGGGTCCCCATTTGCAATGGGGCGATGTGTGAAAAAGGTCACAACAATATCCATGCACAGGTACTCTGACAAAAGTCGGAATATGATGCAAATGGGAAATCTAATACCTCAAAGGTATTAATTCTGTTATAATCCATCCTTGAAATGTTGAATCCTTCAAACCAGTGAATTGAGTTCCAAACTCGATTTCTGTAATGCTGTAGGTGATCTTTTCTGATTTGATAATATCCTTTGACTGGCTCATCGATCAGCTCTAAATCACCTTTAACACATAGGAGTTTGATTCCCATGTCTTTGGCATCTTTGAGGCCTTGCAAAAGTACCTCTTTTTCAGCTTCAGTTAATTCCAATTGTTGAAAATGCGCAACTGGGTTTAACTGTTCTTTAGGGGATATGATCAATTCCCCTGCTTCTAAAAATGTTGTTGAACAATCTCCATCGAACTGTATTGTCCATGACTTTGTCTTCTCTGTCGGTCTCTTTTCAGAACAAGCAATGTTCTGGTCTTCAACTTTTACCTCTAACAGAGTCGCACAATTACCGGGACCCGTTTCAGGCTTTGCTTCTGTTGGAATAGATGACTTGAGCATAGCCTGCTTCTTTGCAACCTTGAGAATTTGATCTAATTCTTCTGGATGATTTTGAAGATATTCCAGTTGCGAGATTTGTACCTTGGTCTTCATCATGGAAGCTACAATGTCAAAATTTGCTGAAGATGTCTCTTGAGCAACTGGCATAGTAATCTCATGTGAAGATTTGGGTTTAGAAGTAAAAGGCACTTCTTCACCCTCTTCGTTTGATTTCCGTCTTTCTTCTTCTTTCTGCGCTTTGAAATACTGAGCATGTGTGAACACAGGAGGAGCGTACAGACGGTATTCTTCTTCTTCTTCTTGATTTACGGGTTCTTCATCAAAGTATCCCGCTGCGGAGTCGCCATCGAAGTTGTTCGTCTGTGGTAAAACAACATTCGAACTTGGTGTTGATACAAAACTAGAACTGGGAGCAACTTCAGTGTATCCCATGATTTGGATCATTCTTAGGTTCTCTGGACATGTGGATCCGGAATGTGCATCATTGTCATGAAAAGGACAAAATACTGCACTGTGTGCAGCCTCAATCATTGATCTTGGTGGAGATGTTGACAACCGTGGCTGAAGATTATCTCTCTTTGGCTGGTACGGTTGTTGAACTGGAGATCTGATAGAATCTATTTTCATCAAGCCGAAAGTGATCATATTATCTTCCAACTCGATGGCGTGTTCTTGTGCACTCTTCAACTCTGTTGCTTTCGCCATCTTGAGAAAGAAGGCTATCTCTGATGGAAGAGCATTTATGAAACAGCTTATCAGAATCTCTGGTGATGGATCGAATGTAGAAGAAATTCTTGCAACAAGACGATTAAATCTTGCCACAAAATCCCTCATGTGCTCGTTGTGCTCCATCTTTGAATTTGTAAGCTGGGCGAACAACATATGATTGTCTTCAACAGGCTTGAATCTCGCTAAAAACTTCTCGCTCATAGTTGCCCAACTTGTGATACTGCCTGGCGCCAGGTGATTGAACCAGTCGGCAGCATTTCCCGCAAGAGTCTCGACAAAGAGACGCACCGCGATGTCTTCATGTTCTACGTGCAAGACAGCGCAAGCCGTTGTGAACGCAGAAAAATGGTCCTCCGGGTGTTGAGTTCCATCGCTGTGAAACCGAGGAAAACGCTTCCTTGACCCTTTAGGTAACTCATGATTTACCTCAAAAGCCAAAGGCCCAATGTTATTACCCCAAGGTAATGGGGGTGGACGTCGCCTGTCAGCATTATTGTTGTTATCATCCATTGCGTCTGTGTGGATCATGCAATTGGATGCCAGAGTGTGATCATTCCCGTGAAATAAAAGCGTTTAGCTTTTCTTGAAGTTTTCTTGCTCTTAACCTACGGTCGGCGCCAGAAAACTGTTGGCGTAAAATCTAACACCTCTGGAGTGCAGGTTTGTACGAACAGCTATGTACACTACGCAATGAGTGCTCTTCAAATTAGGAGGGGAAGCTCCCTCGTTGTGTTGGAATGCATGGAAAAGAAAAGTAATCTAAGTCCTATCTTTTGTTCTCAATCGAAGAGGCACAAGGTTAAGAAAATCCAAGAACGCTGCAGCTAAGGATTTTCTCGGCTCGCAGATCATTAACTACAACTAAGCTAACTACTTTTAATCTATCCAGCTCTCAAGAAAACAGAGCATGAGGAAATGGAGCGATGATTATAGACATAAACGGTTTAGATTCTCTACAGGCAAGGTGGCGATCTATCACCTCAATCTAGACAAGTTTATTGGGCACAAAACAGATTTAAGAATTTACCATGACAATCTCATGAAACCCTATGTGGCATAACAATTGATCATAATAGTAAAGACTTCACAAAACAATTTACCATCACAATCTCACGAAACCCTATGTGGCATAACACTTGATCGTAATGATAAAGATTCACAAAACAGATTTACCTAAACTATGGGAAGAATTTACCACGCCAATCTTATGAAACCCTATGTGGCATAACACTTGATCAAAGTAGTAAAGACTTCACAAAACGATTTTACCATCACAATCTCACGAAACCCTATGTGGCATAACACTTGATCGTAATGACAAAAGATTCACAAAACATAAAGAATTCACCATTACAATTGCATGAAACCCTATGTGGCATAACAATTAATCGTAATAGCGAAGACACATGAACAAATACCAAAAGAGCAATATTGAGGGCAAGGTAGGCGCAAGCATATATTTCTCTCTCAAGCAAAAGTTATTTACAAATGAGCAAAAGTTCTTATTTATATACATCAAGGTGTAGGTAACCCTAAAATCACCTTTGTTAACTCCTCGCAAATGCATGCAAGATTTATTATTAAACCCTAATGAAGTGAACTATACAGCTTAATCGAAAGCTACCACGCTTAATCGAACAAATAACCTAAATAGACCATGTGCAAGCATGCACGCCCTTATTTAAAGCAAAGTTAACTGGACACTACCTTCAGTTAACTGGAAACCCTAACCCTAACTCCTGTGATGATAATTCCAAGGATGAGATAAGCATGTGTTAAGTCAGCAAGTAAACTCAAGACGGAAAGTCGAGTTAACTGCTGCTCATGACTCAATCCTCGAAAATAAATTGCAGGTTCCAACTGGCAGATCACTCCATGTCATCTTGGTCTAACACTTCGACCAAGAACTCATCAATATCTCTATCATCTGGCACTTTGACGCTGTCCAAAAATAATAATTTGCTTCTTCAATTCTCTGTCACTTTCCTTGACTGTATGCATACATTCTTTAACATTTTCAGTCGCCTTCTGAAATTAGCTGAAATCACTGAAATGTGATCCAAAATCTTCATCAAGATATCACAAACATGATTCTGGAACTTAGTTTGTACAATCTCGAGATCAGCATAGGTACCATCTTCACGAAGATAATAGCATAGGATCTGAATGACTTTGGCGGCTCCGTAAATGAAGTAATCTCTGTTCCTTTTGCAGCATAACGCTTCATTGTCAGCTGCTCTGATGAAAACCTAAATTAAGACCGATTTGGTCTTGAATTCAGTCTAGTTGAACCGCCTTCTGAAAAACTTGCCCGTTGACTGTGAACACGGCTATGTTCTGACAACTTTCTCTGGAAAGCTAAAATGCTCTGGACAAGGCTAAAAATAACCTGTCGGAAGATAATTTTCATCAAAAATTTTGAGACATGGGTTTTGTCCGGAAAATGATTCTAAGACAATCCACAACATCAAAATTGTGAAAAAATGCCATTTAGCCTAACATGCAAAGAATTTTCAATCGAGAACTGCAGGGGTTTTTAGAGCTTTCCTGGGCAATTTTTCTTGAGAAAATCTGAAACATGGGTTTTATGCACAACGGAATTCTGAACAAACCCATATGATGAGATTTTCAAAAAAGATGTGATTTTGGCCCACATGCAAAGAAATCTTCGGAAAAAAGCACAGAGCTTCAGAATCAAGACTACGGGGCAATTTTCTCGAAAAAATCTAAGACGTGGGTTTTGCTGCAAATGCTGAAATACGCGAACCCAGATGATCAGATTCTAAATATGTGTTGAATTTTTTTGAAATGCGAAGAAAGTACCTAAGGTGAGAAATAGAAGAAATAAGACAGAAGATAGAAAGTTTTGCTTGTCTGCTTCTGAAAAATCTGCCAATCTCTGTTGTAGAACTCGATGAAACCTGCATGCGGAAATAAAGTCTAGAATCCCCTTCCTCGAACAATCTGAACTTTGCTTCAAAGAACAATTCGGACACAGAGCACCTTTTAGCTTGCTGGTCGCTCAAGAAGAATGAGAACTTCAAGCTAAAGATGATGAAATAATGGACGCCATTGCTGAAATATATAGAATTTCATCATTGAAAATTCGCACTAAGCAAGGAATGCTTGAAAAGTGCGCTTGGCTTCTAATTGGACCCCATTTTAGTTAACTGGAACTGAGATATGCTAAATAAATCATCATGCATTAGGGTTTCCCTTTCAAGTCTTCAGTTCAACTCATCATGCAACTTTGACTTCAGTTAGCAACCTATAATAAATTCGCCATCTTCAAACTTGCTTTAGATTCACAAACTTGAACTAAGGCGACCCTTTTGATAAGTGAAGTTAGCCATAAGAAACTCGCCATATTCATGCAATAAATATTCTAAAAATAGGGACCCTTTCATGACTTCAGTTGGCCTTCAAGAATGCGCCAACTTCACATGCTTTAATCAATAAAATCTAAATATAACAACCCTTTTGGAACTAAAGTCTCCACTCTTTGAAAAATGCGTAGCTTCACTAATTCATGCTTCATCACTAAAACCTAAATATGGCGTCCCTTCTTGAACTTCAGTTGACACTCAATGAAGCGCCATCTTCACTAAAACTTCATAATTGCAACCAAATTCACCATGCATGTGAACTCCAGTTGACATTTACTGATAATCTTCAGTTAAGTGGACATGCAATCAAGTTAACTCAACATGCAAGATAGTTAACTGAACATGCAAACTAGTTAACTCGACATGCAAACTGAAAGATCACTCCACATGCCAACATATGAACTGAAGATGACAACCCAGAAATCGTTTAGTCTAACTGTAGTCAGAACTCCAGTTAAGGCGTCCATTCAACTCACTTTCGAAAATTCAACTTTTGAACTCTCAAGCAATTCCAAACTTAGACAAATTTCATGAAATTTAAGCTAAAATCCCTTCGGCCGACTCTCTGCTCATCCCTTCCTCGACACCGTTGACCTGGATTCTCCGGATTGACCGTCGATGTGCATTGCGTAGCTCAGGGTGAAGAACTGATCAAAAAGATATCTCGGCATTCGGCTGCACTATAAACCGAGACCAAGGCTCAAAAATCCAAGCGCCTTTTTTCAAAAGCTGCTCTTTTCATCCCGCATTCTGGGCCATTTAGAATATCACAAACCGACCGCAAGTCATCGGCATCCGGGTTAACCGACTCCGGGAGACAAAGTAACGAAAGAAAGCTAAGCGTAATAATTTTACACAATCAATATTTGGTATCATCGTAAAAGAAAGCATTAAAGGCTTGGAAGTGCTCGTGCACCTTCTCAAAAATGTACTCTTTTCCTTTTTCCTTTGACATTTTGACTAAGATTTGACCCCACGTTTGACCTCAGGCTCAGGCACTTCAGCAACTCAGATTCACCCGCTGATGGATGCGTCGCGAAGCTCGAACAAAAGTGAGATAAACATCTTGGGTGGCATTTAGCCAAAAACCTACATTTGGCACCTCAAAAAGATGGGCGCCTTTTTGAAAAGCTGCGCTTTTCTCCAGTGTTAGCCAATTCTTGCTTTCGCCTCATTTTGCACTGTAACTTCCGTAACTTGCTCGAAACAGTCCGGGGCTTGATGTGCTTTTCTGATAGCTCACCATGGGCCGACGTGATGCCGGACAAAAGTCTGTTGGAGGTGACAAACCCTAAAAATAGGATCTGAGCCCCTAAAAGATAGGGTGCCTATTTGAGAATGTGCTCCCTTCTCCAGAGATAGAAAATTTTGATGTTTTTCGTTCAGATTTTCACTTTTCTCAAATCTCTTTAGTAACAGACTGACATGACACTGACATCAACTCCATATTTGAAAAGCCCAGAAACGACCTTCTGACATCACTTTTAACAAGATTAAGACTCAATTAAGCAAAATGCCTAGTGAAGCAAAATTGGTTTTGGGGTACAAATGTATGCCACCACCCCACTAGAGGCACTATCATTCCTAGACCCCCACAAAGGAACCGCCTCAACCCCATTAGGGCAATTGCCTTGATACTTGAGATTATGGCTACTGCATCATCTGGGACCTATCTTAGACACATTCGTAGGAAGGATGCAGGCTCCTTTGAGCCATGGACTTCTAGTTATTGTTTTGAATCTTTTGATATTTCATATTCGTTTGGAACATTTGATGTGTCATGGATTTATATTCGATGATTTTGTATATATTTGAGTCTTGGACTATATATCTAAGTGTGCTATTTCCTTGAGCATCTTAGCTTCAATTTGTAGTTATATTTATATGATCGATGTATACTTGTGTTAGTGACGAGGACCTTGATTGGGTTGATTGGGAAAATAGAGAGGCTAAGGCTATAGCCATGGCAGAGGAGGAGGCTAAAGCATGGGCAAACACATCCACAACTAATGTTGGTGAGGGTGGCATGGAGTCCAAGCAGAGACTATGGTTGTAGTTGCTACATCATCTAGGACCCACCTTAGATGCCTTCGTAGGAAGGATGCAAACTCCTTCTAGCCATAGACTTGTAGTTATTGTTTTGATATTTCACATTTGTTTGGAACATTTGATGTCACGGATTTCATATTCCATGAGTTTTGTATACATTTGACTATATGTATATATCTAAGTGTGCTATTTCCTTCAACAACTCAGCTACAATTTGTGTACTTTATACTTATGTGATCGATGTATACTTGTGTATGTGATCAAATTTGCTTCTATTTAATAATGTTATTGTGTCTTTAAGGTTTATTCAATAAAGGGTGCTTGAAACAAGTTTTAAATCCTTAAAAATCTCTAAATTTCTAGGGTTTTTTCATTTTGCCAAGTCTACGCCGAGTCCTGAGTCCCAAGTTGAGTCACCCTAGCCGAGTCCGAGCCGAGTCCGAGTCTCGTTACTATGCTAAAAATAGCACTTACTAAAACTAGCAATTTGCTAAAAATAGTGAGTCCAATCTCCCAACTCGACCAAATCGAAGCCCAAATGGAACTTACTAAAAATAGCCACTACTTCAAATAGCAACTCTATTGGAAAGGATCCCCAAAAAATTAGAAAAACCCACAAAAGCTCATAGGTAATGTTAGTTTAGCCCCAAAAACATGTTAGACACAAACCCATAAATTCAGCACCAATTACAAAGCAAGAGAACCCAAAAAATGGGACATTACAATTCTCCCTTCACAAAGATTTCTTGTCCTCAAGGAATGCCAATGCAACCCCACAATCAATACACTGAACCAAATTGAAACCAAGAATGATCCCAAGGTCCCAAGTTGATCTTAGGAAAGAACCACCATGCTAACACTGCACCACTTTGATCATAACTGTCTGACCTGTTGATGTGTAGCCGCAGGCCTCATACTTCTAGCGGCGATATTAATAAACAATAAATTAAATATAGCCGATTGGCTATTTATTTATTGAGGTCGATTTATGAAGAGTCACCTCCATTCATTTGTAATCATATTTTTTATTCATTGTAGCCGACATAAATAAATTTCACCACCTTTTGAAGAGACACGTCTTTCTTGAGGCCGACTTATCTTGTAAAGTCGCATTGGTTGAAGGAGGACCTATTGAATGGTATATAATAGAGGCGCTGCTCATTCCTTGAGATATCCATTCTATTCATTCAAGCAAAGTGCGAATTCCTACAGCAAGAGTTCGATATTGCAGATCGAAGTTATTTTCAAGTTATTCTTCAAGAAGATTGTTATCATAATTCAAGAGTTTGATATTGCAGATCGAAGTTATTCTCAAGTTATTCTTCAAGAAGATTGTTATCATCATTCAAGGAGTTCAATATCATTTCTTGTGAGATTGCATCAAGTGTGCTGCTGTTAATTCGGCCTTGTGATTGGCCTCTTTGTAAAGCAAATTGTTGTTCATTATTCAATATATAAGAGATACATTGTTGCTGGGTTTTTCTCCCTCAAGTTGGAGGGTTTTCCCAGGGTATATGTTGTGTCAAATTGTTTAAAATTGTTCTATATCTGCTTATTTAATTTCTGATCCTAAAACTAACATGACCATCGTGCCCAAACTGCATTCTCCTCTCCTGAAACCCCAAAAAGTAATCATCATCAAAACCCATACTAAAATACTTGAAACTTTGAAAGGACTAAAATCTATACCAAGAGACATATCCTGCCAAGGCATCTCAGTGAAGGCTACACCAACAAACTCACTGCCAATCACGATCTAGGCAACAAAAAAACACCCTACTCAACCATAAAACATAAACCCGAGCATCACACCTCATGATGCCCCAAACATGAAGCAAGTCAATCATTGCCACAATTCTGAAATTTGCCAGCCAAGAAATGCCTCTATTGTCGCCAACCGAAATCATAACATCAACACTTAACCTCCAAGTGTCAAACAAAAGGTTCCGAACACACCAACACACCCAATCCACTACAATCATTAAGACATCATCTCAAATTATCCATATCATCTCCATGAAGTAATTGCAATGACCATCACTCATCAGAGTGGAAGCAATAAATAATAAACTTTGTTCAAAAAAACACTCACAACTAGCTGCCCCAAAGCTTGCCAATGCTCAACATCAATCTGCTCATGAAAATATCTCCATAACCAACAAAAAAATGTAAGGGCAGCAGTAACCAAACTGAAATCCTATTGAAAACATAGGAGAGAGGAGTATGGAAGTAGCAACAGAATCATCTCCTATGATCAAACCACGTCTACCATCCAGCCTCACCCATGAACTATTCAACTGCTAGACTGAAGAAACCATCCGACTCATTTGTAGATCAGAATCTAAAGTCATGTACAAGCTGATCAGAAAGTGGGCAGCAGTACTAACACTGGAAGTTGACCCACTACTCCAATCCTGAGACATCTCATGGCTAGGACCTACACTAGAGTCCCAAATCTTGTAATCAATTCCACTCTCATCATTGAAATTGGTTAGGTCTTCGTCATCCAATTCAAAGAGTGGATTATCATGAATCAAATTAACATCCAACTCAAACAAAGGATTATCAACAAACTAAAGATTATCCTTAACTCCAAAATCAGATCATTCCTCCTGCTAATCCAAACTCCTATTTTATGATTTTATGGGACAATGTGCAAATTCAAATTCCTCTTGAATGCAATCAAGCTCCTCTATTATCTATTCTATCTCTTTGGTCCTTTCTCTGTTCTCCTACTCTTTGAACTGTTTGGCTTCATAGAGCTGTTCATTTGTTTCAAGAAGTGCCTCTTGGACACTTTTCAAAGCAAACTTCGTGGAATTAAGCTCATGGTGAGCTCACTAACCTCTCCCCTTAACTGCTTAGTCGTGGATAAAATCTCATCAGCCAACTTGGTGGCTATGTCTCTATCATGTATCATGTGTAAGAAAGTCATTTTAAATTCTTCCATAGAACTCTTCATTGTTTACAAATTTGAAAGTAAGATATTAAGCTCAGTTTGTCCTCTTGATGCACTTTGAATTATGTTTTCCATGTGACTATGTTTTCTGTCTGTTGGGTGAAAATTATGTAATCAGCTTTTTGATAGAGTACACAACTAGGACTTCAGCCACAGCTATGTGAGATGTGAATCTCTCCTCTCAGAAAGGGGAGGCGCCCTTCTTACTGCCGACATAAGCGATAGTAAAACAAAGTAATTACAAAATGTACACAATACTTACGAAGTGGGGGGGGGTGTGTTACATTCATCCTTCTCTCTTTTTTCAGAGAAGATGTTTGCAATGCTTCACTGTTGAAAGTTCTTAATTCACAATAACTCTAAACTAACAACGAGCAGTAATGCCAATACCTCTATCTTGTCAAAGCAAAGCGTAGAGGTACCAGAAGTGATTAACAATAAACTAGTAAAAATAAAAGGGAAAGCTCACAAAGGCACAAAGTCGTTCCGTAAGTTTATCAATGGTGGATTTGTGATAGGCGTGTCGTTTGTCACGTTAGAAGCACAAAGTCTTCTTAGACGCAGCATTCCTCGAACAACATGAACAATTACAAGCGCAAAGTCTTGTAGATTATCCAACCAAAGTATCCAAAAAGCATGAACAATTACAAGCACAAAGTCTTGTAGATCATTCAACCAAAGATAAACAAAACACAAATGAAAATCTAAATAAAGGATGTAACACAAAGTTTACATGAATTACTTAGAGTCCTTTAGATTCCATAAGCTAATCACCACCAAATGAGATCAATTCACAAGATTATCGAATCCAACACAAAGTCTGGTTTGCAATCTTCTTCTTTATTGATCAAATTTCATTCACAAAGCATGAACACAAAGTTTCACAATTCTGCTTCAAAAAGGGCAGCACTTCATTGCAAAATACTAAAGGATAAATTTACAATAGAAATCCCTCGTATTTATAAAAGAGAGGGAAGAGAAAATATAGGAAAGTTAGGTGAGTTAATTTAGGAAAATCTCACCTAACTTTGACTAAAGTCAAAATGTAATTTGTTTTCATGAAACTACATCTTGGATATTAGTGTAATTACATTTTGCAAAATGACATTTAAGATGTCAAAAACTATTTACAAGATGCATAAAGGGAAGCATCAAAATGTTCAACATCGGAGATCAAGAATCTTCATGGTTCCTTGCTTTGGGCGCAGAGTCTTCATACTTCTTCTTGGTCTCCTATATGAATGCATCATCTGGGCCGATTGTGTAATCTACAAGGGTGTGAGCTCTTGTGATCGACCCTCTAGCAAATGAATGGATCTTCTTGCACCCGTGAAGATGCGTCTTGAGATTATCAAGTGTCAACCATATATTGCAAATGATATGTATTGAGGCTTTGAGAAAAACTGTCATCCTCAACTTGCTGCATAATGGCTTCTTTGTAGATCTGGGATAGTTCACTGGATCAGAAGATGTCACCTTTAAGATCACTTGATGAAATCTAGAGAGAAAATGCAAGGATGGTGAATCAATAGACGTTAGCAGAAAAAGTAGCATTGGGAAGCATGAAGCGAGAAACGATGTTGAGCAAGCGTGAAACGAGCAACTAGGCATGGAAAACGATGTGGGAGCGAAGAAATGGGGTCCGGAATGGAAATAGAGCAAGTTTGAAGAGACTAAGATAAAAACTGTCAAAAGTGTAAAGGTGCTAAAATTCAGCACCATTGCAAGGGGGTTATCTGTGAATCGAGCGCTGCTAAATTCCATGATAACACTGTCCAAACTTGATAAAATTTGCACCTCATTTTCAGCAGATACCAAGAATTTGCTTATTCCAACTTTCCTCATGAATTTCAAGTTCTTGCAAGTTTAATGTACTGTTGTTATAATGCATGCAAAATTCAAAACTTTCTTCATACCTGTCATCAATGTCTTCATGGCTGTCCCAAATCTCATAAACCTCTCCTTTATCACCCCCAATAGTGAACTGTGAATCCAAATCAATTGGGCCACAAGGTCTCTGCTCAAGGTCAGCAACATGCAATGTGAAATCAAATTTCTTTTCAAGATTAAAAACATCACCATTAATGCCATCCTCTATACATGAATTCCGAGATGAAGTAAGGACATCATTACAATCAAAAGGAAATTCATCCCAACGTGGATCCTTATCATACTTAGGTGCCATCACACCTAGATCCTATGTGTAGAAGGGTTGATCACTTTGTTTAGAGAATAAGTATTCATTGTGCTCCTCATGAGTAGTTGCCTTCCTGAATAAGTCACTCTCCAACTCACTAGGACTGAAATCATCATAAGCATCTCTCTCTATAGGCTTGGCTTGGTAGAAAATCCAAAAGCCACATGTGTCACCATCACCGACATGAGATAAAGTTTCAACATGCCCATCTAAACGTATATAATTGATCTCAACTTCATTGGATAGATCTAAAGGTGTATTCAAGGCTGTTGTTTTGTCAATATCATTGCACGTATCCTCAACATGAATAGATGCAAGCACTTCTAAGGAGTTATCCTAGGGTTTTTCCAAACATCCCTCATGAGGTAGGGCATTCTCGCCATTAACATTAGATTTGAATCCCTCTTCATCCATTTGCTCTTCATTGAACAAGTAAGGTTTCAACTTTGCAACTCCTTAAAATGAAATTTTGGATCCTTCTTATCAAACCTCTCTATGAGTCTCTCAATAAACTCTGCATAAGATGTAATCTGAGCATGCCCCATTGTGATCATCCCATGATGCCACCACTCATGTGCAACTCCATCAAGGTGTATAGCAACACATTTTATAGATTCTTCTTCAGGCATGGGGTTTAGATTGAAGTATGTGTCGACCTTTTGAACCCATGCTCTTGTTGAAGTCTCACCAAACCTGTCAAAATAAGGAAGGCTAAGTTTCCCAACTTTCCTCCGCAAGTCATTGTGATGCTCACTATGGCCCCTATTGTGCATGTGCCTCATCCTGACATCCATATAATCTTGAAGAGATATGTCATGCTGAAATCTTGGACTTGCATCAATCCAATCCTGTCTAAGCTAATCTTGCATTTCAATCAGTGTGAGCTCATGCTTTGGTTGTAGTTCAACTCTAGGTGGAAAAACCTTGCATGAGAGGTCTAGCCATGGCTGCCCTATGGTATTGATTTGCTGCTCCGCGTTGATCCAAACCAACTCCCTATCCATTATTGCCTCCGTTGTTGCCTCCCAGTCGAGCCAACCCATCAACCACCTGTGCAAGACACTAATTGGTTTCCTGGGCACATTGTGTTGCTAACTCTTGTCCCCTAACCACACCATCAAAAAGAAGCATCACACGATCTGATTCTACATGGTCCCTATCTGCCCTTTCACCCCCTATCACCCATATTTTCTGAGTTTGCTAATTCTACTAAATGGGTTTTAGAGTGTTGCTCTTCCTTCTCTGAAGGCCAATGCTCCCACAAATCCTCCTCACGTTTCCTTAGTCTTTCAAGATATCTTATTTCTTTGCCACTGATGCTCATAGAAGTTCATTACCCACTAGCTAGAAGGATTAATTTGAGCTCTGATACAACTGTAATGGTCACCCCTGATTCTTTTTTGTTTGTCTTTTCAAATTGATTCCAATGATAACTCAACAAGAACATATGAAATGCATATCAAATGAACATAGATAATGGAGACTATCATAGATAAAACTCAGCTACTATGTTTTAGAAAGAATTTTGATTACATTCATCCTCAACGCTGATTGCATGATTATGAGATGTCCAAAATCACTCTAATTACATTCAACATAACAACCAATAGATTATGTTTATAATAGAAGAGAAATACCTCAAATAATGTCACTAAAAGTCCACTCCAAGCCTGTTGTAATGAACTCTCTGTGCAATGACAGTCATTGAGGGATTAAATACTGTTTCATCCTAACACCAACTCACACAACCGCTTCCCTCAGTCCCAATCCTCCCAGTCTAGAATTTCTAAACTCATTACTAGTACTCAGTCTTTTCAAACCTACCTTCCCAAATAGTTCTCAACCTTTTCTGACTCCATAAACTAACTTCAGATCTGCCTGAAAGTGTCCAGGGACTTAGTGCAGAAACAGGGGCGATTGGAAGGATTAATATTATAAATTTGCTAAGTGTTAAAAATTTTGTGTTTTCCTTGGGAAATCTCACCCAACTTGGCCGCCTCTATGGAGATGGTTTGCAGAATGAAAATAAATTAATTTATGACCAAACTCAGTTGATGAACTACCACAAACCTGTACAACTCACCTAGAGAGGGGCGATTTCCTTAGGAAAATCAATGGTCACCTTTAAGTACTCAAATTTGTTGCAAGATGAGTCGCCCAGTCTTAAGGAAGCCAAAGAACCAATACCCAGAAGAATAACTTTCTGTAGCAAAGAGATTTGAACAATTTTATGCTTCCCAGTCACTCAGAAAATGCCTTTCCAAAACTCATGAATTTATATTAGTACTCAGTAATCAAATAAAAAATGCTCAAATTCACACTCCAACACTTAAAACATCACACCATACCAAAAACTAAACACCCATAGCAGAAAACTTCATAAATCTTCATCTTCTCCAAACCCAAATCACCAAACCAAGCTAAAATCGCTGTCAATAGCAAACCAAGAGCACCAACCAGCTAGGGTGGATGTTTCATCACCGAAACCAACAACCAAGAAGAGGGTTTATGTCCTCAACCAGCAAAAGAACTCCCTGGGCTCATTCCAACAGCATCTCCTTAAGTTGTCAAAACATGCCATATGCAAATGAGAGCTCAAACTCATATTTATAAAATAAGGGAAAAGTTAGGGCAACTTGCATTTGAATTTGAATGTTTTTTCCCTCTCATTTCATTTTATGAAATGACATTAAATTATCCTCAAGAGGGTTGAACCCCTTTTTTGAGCTCACAATATAAATTTTTATTTAATTTATTCCTCAACTATGGCATCCGCTTAAGGGACCTAGACTTGCTTTTTTAAAACAACTTGAGTGACCACTTTTCTAGGCGCCAAACAAGGAAGAACAATGGCCCTCTTTTAAAAATGTCATCTTACTAGGCCAAGGGGTACACTTCATGAACCCATGCCTCACTTAAGTTTTAAAGCAACATTATAAACTTAAGTCATAAAATAAAATATTCCTTTGAAAACATTAGAACTCACCAAGGTTATAATTGGAAAGCACTGCACTGACTGAAAGAGGAATAGAGGCTAGACCAGGTGCTAAAAATAGCAAATTTCTAAAACTAGTGAGTCCAATATCCCAATCTGACCAAATCGAAGCCCAAATGGAACTTACTAAAAATAGTAAGTTACTAAAAACAGCAACTTTGCTAGAAAAGATCCAAGAAAGATCCACAAAAACTCACAAAAGCTCACTGGTAACATCAATTTACCCCTCAGAACATGCTGACACAAACCCAAAAAGTCAACGACAATTGCAAAGAAAGAGAACCTGAAAAAAGGGACATTACACATGCTTTATCCTAGTCAAGCGAGTGTATAAAGAGCCTCTCTATGGGAGGTGGATCTCCTTTAAGTGCTCCAATCGCATTAAGAACTCAAAATTTCTGATCACTCAATCAAGCTAGAGCTATCACTACTATGCTCTCTATACCTGTGAGTCAATGACTCATAGAATCACAAAGTCCACACATAGAAAGCTACTCATGGCAGAAAAATCGTATCATCAATTATTTCAATGTACCATAATCTCTGAATAAACCAGTTGTCCCTATTTTTCCTAAAGTAGCATGTCATTCGCCAAAGATATATTAAGGGACTTTGTCTTTTCCTTGTATGATAACTATCATGTTGAAATGATCTCTATTTTTAATGATCACCTAAGTATTTCAAAGGTTGAAATAGCAGCCCTTTTGTTAATGTTTATTGGACGATTTTCAGTGGATTATGTACATGAGGATGTTAATTACTTTGATCTTATGATGGATAGCTGGCTGCCATATACAATTCACTTATAGAGTATAGATTACTAAAAATGAAATCCAATAAGCCTTATAATTTGTTTGGGTTGAAGAAAGTTAAATAGTAAATATTCCATGATGCTATGCACAAATATTATAATCATTAATCAGTTTGATTAAGAAGCTTGATGTTGTTTCTTCATACTATACTTCTCTTAAACAAAATCCTAACTTGTGTACTTGTATATTGTTGCTAGAGTACACAGATTTATAGGTATTAAATACACTCAACTCTAATTTTTAGAGCACAGAAATAGGCCAATAGAGTGATAGTGCTTCCAAGTTCCAATTGTTAAAATACTGAACAAAAAGGAAAGCTAAACATACATAGGATTGGGAAATCTCTATGTTCCACGAAGTTTCCTAATGCAAAGACGGGGGGATAGGGGACCTAAGTTTGGGGATGTCGGGGGGATGGTGGGGTGCAGAGGGGGAGCGGTGCTGAAATACATATAGTACTTGAAAAATTAGTTATATAAAGATGTATAATTGTAGAAGCCTAAGGAATAAGTAAAGTTTCAACACATTGCAATGATTGCATTGAACTAGTAGTAAGTTTTAAATTTTAAATTTTTAATAGTGAACACTAAAAATCAAAATATAGGCATTGGAATGAGAACTAAAAGTTCAAAATTTCATAATCATGATTCATAATTGCAATCAACAATGTTCAAACTTCAAACTTCAAAAATAAAATAGTAAATACTAGATAGTAATACTAATGACTCATGACTTGTGAGTCAATGGCTAATGGCCTAATGCCTCTAATCATCCCCAAGCTCCATGTCAATCTCATCATTGGAACTGTTGGACCCCACATGCTGCTCTCTTCCTCTTGCGAGAATGAAGAAGCTCCTTTTGGCTTGCTCTCTCCTAAGCTTGCTCCTAACTTCTTAAGTCTCCTTGTAAGTTGCAGCTCAAAGCCTCAAACTTAGACTTTCACTTCACTCTTCCTCTTCAAGTTCAGACTGTAGCAATGAATTTCAGAATTTTTTAAAAGATTGAGACTATATGTCTCTCTTATAACTTTTTTGTGAGGCATTGGGTTGGGGTCGACTTAGGGTTAGGGTTAACCCTTTGAAGTGACCTTTTTCCTTTTGTTTTTTTTTTTAAAATCATCAAAATAAACGCTGCACCATAGGAGTCTTCTGCGAGTTTCCTAAGGTGTTGAGGGACATCTGGGAGAATCAAGGACGTCTAGGAGTCTCAAGGACATCCCAAAGTCCCCTTTTGGAGTGTCTTGGGAAGAAACGTCCAACAAACATCCCCCTTTTAAGGAAATGTCTAGAAAACAACGAAAGAAACTTGGGGACGGCAGGGGGACGTTTTCCAGGTGTCCCCACATCTCGGGGATGTCCCCGTCTCGAAAATGCCTGGTTTTCAAGGTGGGATGCGTCCCCGTGGAACACTGGCTGAAATCTCAATATAGCATACCTCCCCTTATTTATTATCTTCCACATATAAATATATTACATATCACAACCACCTCTGAGTAATTGGGCACAACAACCTAGGCACCAAATAATCATAACAAAAGTGGCAATTTAAGTACAAACTAGGAAATTAAGTATTCTAAAAAGGTGGTAAGTGCAGACTTTAGTACTAGGAATTTAGAATTAGATACATGCAATAAAGTATTCTAAAATACTCCCTTAATCTTGTCATGGATCAACTATATGCAGTCAATTATTCTCAATTACAACTAGTATGAATTGAAGAGGAATAATTTCCAAACCTATGTGGTATCTCACGTTGATGATCATGGGTCCTAAACTCTACAAAAAATCCATGTCCATTATCTCTACTTTGTGATTGTATTTAATACAGGTCGACTCCAAAATGCTACAAATCTTAAGTACAACAAGATAGTTAATCATGAGCCCATTTGTGTCCACTATAAAAAAACTCTTACCTTTTCCAAGTGAGAGAAAACCATAGTCTGTCATAGTGGATTACTTATACTGTAAGTCATAAGCATCCATGAACTCAACCAATCTCTGCATTATCAGATTACTCATGCTTTATGTTAGTCAAGAGTCTGTATAAAAAGCCTCTCTATGGGAGGTGAATCTCCTCTAAGTGCTCCAATCACATGAAGAACTCAAACTGCCTGATCATTCAATCAAGGTATATTGATAGGTCCCTGAGCTATCACCACTATGCTCTCTACACCTGTGAGTCAATGAATCAGAACTGGCAAAATTGACACATAGAAAGCTGCTCATGGCAGAAAAACTTTATTATTAGTTATTTCAATGTACCATAATCTGTATATAAACCAGCTGTCACTATTTGGAATTTCACCAACAATCTTGGTCTCTCCATCACAACTCTGCATCAATCATATATTCATCCTGAATTTTCCAACCTATGCATTTGTTCCATAACCATGTCTGAAAATCAATTCAATAATGTAGGTCATAATATGGTGTATCAACACAATATCAAAGGATCTTGATGAAGAAAAATTGGTTGTACTAAATTACAACAATGTGCAAGTACACACTATAAACTCTAATCTCTCTCAATCAATGAAGTTAGATGTCTCAAAATTTCTAAATAATATGAAGTATTCCAAACAACAATATCTCCTGCAAATGATTCAACTAATTATGTGCAATGGCTCAAAACAAACTCTGACAATGTTGGAACTCAACCATAGGAATGTAGAAATATACAGAAGTACATATACAGCTAAAAGTATTCAATAACCTCTAAATTTTTTTGCTTCTAGAACAGATTTTTCCTATGCAAATATTCCCTGAGAAACACAACTAGCAATATATTCATATCAATCAGTACAGAACCCAAATGATCGGGCTTTCTCATATCTAAAATCTTCTGCGGGTTTTCAAATTTTAGGTTACTCAATCGATAAACTTGTGTACATCCAGGACACCACCTAACAATCAGGCCTTTCTGTAACTAAAATTTTAAATTTTCTGCATGTTGTAAAATTTTTGGTTACATTGCATATATCCAAGGCACCATCTAACAATCAGGCCTTCCCATATGTCAAATTTCAGATTGCTCAGCCTTTGATATAATTCTTGTGTATATTCAGGACACCATCTAATGATTAGGCCTTCTTGTGTCTAAAATCTTCTGCTTGTTTTCAAATTTCAGATTACTCAACCTTCAATATATTACTTGTGTATATCTAACACATCAGCTACTGATTAGGTCCTTTGAATTTCTGATTTTTTTGTTTGTTTCCAAAATTCCGTATTTCTAGTCAATAGTCTATGTTGTCTCTCTAAAGCCAAGATTCACATCAATATGGCTGTTTATTAAATTTCAGATTATTGGGAGAGGCATTCTTTTTCTTTAAAATGACCAAACAATTTCTTGTTTTAAAAAAAAATAATATCAAAATCTGCAATCAATTTTCTTCTGATATTGTTTCAGCATTCAATTTTCCACCACAAAAATTAATTCTCATTTCTCATTGTTGTTGTTCTAATACTACTTATAGACTATTGATATTAATAGTGGTAGATTTTATTTGTATCAATCTTTTTGATGAACAGTTCTACTGGTCCTGCACGCTTCACACAAAAGCCTGATTTGGCTCAGTTGCTGATTCAAAAGCTACACAACCAAAGACTAAAGGAAAACTGCATTTTAACTTCTGCTTATGCAGCAAAGATGAGCATGTTCCAACAATTCATGGGACAACAATTGACCAGTAGCTCCATTCCTTCAATCAGCACAAATTCCCAACTTGCTTTTAGGTTTGAGTCCAAGACATTCAGTTCCCATTTTGATGGTATAGTCAATGGGGAAAGTTCAATGCTTAGATTCACAATTTGGAGGCATATTTCAAGATGCCATCGCATCTCATAGAGCCCCAACAAATCAAATAGTGAAGGTCCATTTGAAGAGTCAAGTTGTTTCCTAGTGGTAATCTCATGTTCAACTTCTGGAGGTGACAAACCAACAAGAAATTGATACTTGGATAGATTTTAAGGCAACTATTTGGACACAGTTTTATCTCCATAATTATAAAAAGAGCTATTGGCACACTGGCTCCATCTTCATTAAACAATTGGCCAATTAGTCCAACAATATATAGAGTAGTTCAATTGCCTATCCATCAAGTTGGAGGTATAGGACATTAACAAGGTACCTTCATCCGTGCACTACAACACAGACTTGCATGCTTGCCTTGGTCACTTGTGCAACCCTATAAACCTTGCATGAAGTTCCTAACATCATGCCTCACCCACACAATTCCAAGAACCATGCTACAAAAATGTGCACAACTCCCTAAATCATGCACCACTTGTGCAGCCCCAAATGCTATGCCATGTAGCTATGCACAACTTCTTGCTTCATGTGTAACTTGTCTAGCTCCATAAATCATATCGTGTAGTACAAAAAACATACTACAACTCTTGTGCAACCCTTTCATCATGCACCACTTGCACAATGCCAAGGATCATGCTACACAACTTGGAAGAAAACTCTAACTGAGTTTTATATCACATGTACACCTACAATTGTTCTTGCACATAGGGCACAAGTCAATATCTTGGTCCAATCCCATGTGCAAAACCTCAAAATATATGCAACATTTTAGTACATGCAAGTAACCATTGTGCCAATAAGGTGATCTAATGAGGTTGAAAGGAAGCCCATTGCCATAAATGCAATGAATAATGCTCTCAACATCCCTCACTTCATTCTTGAAGGCCTTTTCCAATAGGCCTCTTTTATGCAAAATATTCTTTCTCAAGAAGATGGTGGCAATGGCATGAAATAATGTGGTCAAGGAGGTTTTTGCAAGCTTTACTTGGCAAAAGGATGTGCTCTTTCCTTTGATCTATTACTTACTATGTTAGAATCCTCTTGTTCTTTAATATACACCATTATTTGTCCCTTTGGGAACCCTTTTTTATTTGGCCTGGAACAAACTTTTATTCCCTAGCAAGGAATAGCATAGAAGTGAGCTTTCACTGGAAAATACAAGCTCTTATACTTAGTTCCACATTGGCTACAATGTCAATGATAATCCCCACCATGATGAAGTTGTTCAATCATTGTCGTATGTCGCCAAAGAGATGATGATGCATCAAATTTTAATGAATTCTCTGCACTTGGGCCAACCAAACTAGAACTACAAGCCATTCTATATGAACCTAAAACAAAAAAATTACAGATTAACAACCTGTAATGTCCCCATTTTTAGCACTACACCTTTCAGTGATTGATGGCCTATCCTCGGTGAGCTGTCGGCTAGCAGAAGCTCGAATCAGGGTTTCCAAACTTCTTAGAGGATGTTTTCGTCTTTTTGCTTAGTCTGCATTTGGAATTGTTGATTTTGGATTGCGGATTCTTTCTGGGTTTTCAGAGAGCTTCGCGTTGGTGGTTTCGGTTCGGCATTCTGAGCAATTACATGGATTTACTATTTTTAGTAAATTCTATTTTTAGCAGTTGACTTGTTGACTCCTAATCAGTAGGCTTCACTATGGCAGTCTGTTCAGACGGTATGGTTGAATTTGGCTTCTGATGCATTTCCATGGTGATATAAGATATTTTATATTATAATGTTATAATTTAACATTATAATTCCTTGTTCTAGCATCATGAATTAATATTGTCTTTAAAAGGGGGACATTGAAGGGTATTTTCACATGGAGGAAATATTTTAATATTTCTAAAGGCCAAATTTTAGCTAGAGGATTTGGACGCCAACTTTGAGGGAGATATTATTTTATTAAAAGATTTATTTTTGCTCTTAAAAAGGGACGCCACTCTTGGAGGGAAAATGAAGTCAAATTCAAATTGGAAAAAGGGCGCACTTTCTAGAAGCATCTAGAGATTCTCTACTAAGTCTATAAAAGAAGGCCTTCTCTCTTCATTTTATCATCTTATGACTTGAGTAATGTTATGCTGCCGAAATGGTATTGGGATTGCTTCGAGGAATGAATGCCTCCTAGCCTTGGCTCGACTTCTTGCTTGAAAGATAGCAACTAGTGGAGAGTTAGTTTGTAGTTGAGTGGATTTTGTAGTGAGATTTTTTCATTGTAGTAGTTATTTTGCATTTGTAGTTCAATTTCTAGCATGTTAATGAAATTCTGGAGTTGCTGATTTAGTATAGCTGCATGTTGTATTTGCTCATAAGTCAAAAAATAAAAATATATTCATTCTGGGTATTGGCTAGAACCATTTCTATGCCCTAGGTGCCCATTTGTGCAAATTTTGGTGATTTATAATGAGGAATCTGATTTTATCTTGTTGGTAGAACATTTCTAGAGGCTGTACCATTTTGTTCCACCTGGCAAGTGTTTAGAAAAAAAAATACTTCAATTTGTCAGTTGTTTCTTTGTCTAGTCTTCATTGTCATCATCGTAGCATTCGTTTGCATCAAGTCTCATGTCATTCTGACAAGTATTGAGTGAGTTGTGAGCATTTTAGTGGATTTTAGGGTTGCTGGTTTTGCATTTAAAAGTGCAGATCTGATTTGATCAGAATCTTAAATCTGGTTTTTGAGAGAAGAAATTAGTTTGGTATTTCCATTAAGCAAGGAGAATTCTATATCTAAATGCTCGTTGAATTGTTCTAACTCTATGCTCTTGGCAGGCGAATTCTCTATCATATTGTAAGATGACAGTAGTACTGGCAGCAATTTTTAATCTTGCTTAATTATCTGATTTGTAATGCTCATCTTTACATTCTGTAATTGCCTTGTAATATCTTACATCTCCGCCCTATGGTAGCTTCTTTCCCATTCCGGATTAGAAAGCACATTCTGGGTGTCGAGTTACTTTCCGCATTCTAGCTTATTTCCCTTAACCGCATTGTAATTCTTAGCATCTCCGTCATATGGTAGCTCCCATTCCATCTCGGTTTGGAAAGCACATTCTTGACATCAAGTTATTTCAGCTTATTAGTGATAGGGATCCTTTGACCATATGATCGTCCTTCGCGGGCACATTCTTGGTTAGAGTTTTTGCATAAGCATTTCAATTCAGATCCTCTGACTAATGCTCACACCTTGCCCACATCGGGATCCTGGTGTACATTCTGGTTAGAGTTGCTTCAGCATCATTTTGGTTTAGATCTAACCTTAACGGGTGCGTTTGTTTGTAAACTTGCAATTGAAAAAAAGAAAAAATTTGGCTCAGAATATTTCAGTGGTATCAGAGCCAAGATCCTGCCATCCTGTGCCCAACAAGGTTTAGTGATAGTCGAATGACAGAGAATTCAGTTTCTACATCAGAGATCAGAATGGAGTTCAGTTCAGTTTAGAAGTGGCAGTTAAACATGGCTAAGAAGGAAGAGATAAAGCTGGAACAAACACTTTTTATGGTTGGAAATAGACTTGACAAAGAATTTCAGTCAAGGGAAGATGAAGAGAATAATCTTCAAATATTGGAACAATGTTTGAGACAGGTGAAGCAGTCACCTTCTTATTTGATGCAGTTGGCAATGTCACCTACAGTAACCTTTTTAAAACAGCCCTATTGGTTGGGACATCTAGATGAAGAAACCAAGCTGTTGATTTCTTCTTGCTTAATGGAGATGATAAGAATTACGGCTCCCCTAACACCCTATGATGATGAAACCATGAAAATCATTCTGAATATGATTGTGGAGAGTTTTCCAGACCTAGATGAAACAGGAAATAAATTGTTTCCAAGAAAAGCTGCTATATTGAAGACATTTTCAGAAATTAGAGTTTTCCACCTTTTGATAGATTTAGAGATGGAAGTTTAAATCTATCGTTTGTTTAATTATCTCTTCTCTTCAACCTGGAGTGAGCAAGAAGAGGATGTTATTGCAGCTGTGAAGAATATTCTTGTTCTCACCATTAATGAGGTTGATGAAATTCCGCCTAGTGTCCAATCCTTCCTCTTAGACGCATATGAACATGAAGAAGAGGATTCTCCTATTGCTGCTATGCTGATTAAGGAATTGTTTAATCATTGTGAGGAGAAACTGAAGCCATTTTCGGAGAAATTAGAGCAAGATGCAGGAAAGATTAGTGGTCATGATGATAGAGATGTTTCCAATGAGTCCATACCCGATCATGTTGACGATTTGGTAAAGAGGGATTCTCTTCATGTTGCTGCCCCAACTTCTCAAGAAGTTCTACATGAAGAAATCAGCATAATACTTCCTCATGGTGAAGATAATGACAGTGAAGTATTCAAAACAACAAGCAATGAAGATTTCTCATTCCATTATGAAGGTGACACTGGGTTTGAGCAGCAAACTGAACCATTGGAGAGAAATGTTTTTGATGATATCAGCTTAAGTGATTTGGGACTTGACTTATTCAAAGAGTCATCACTACAAAGGGAGCATGATAAGTTTTTCCCAGTTGATCATCCTAATCAACCCACTAGCATTTGGGATCCGGGTGTGTTGGCACCAAGGTATGAAAGAGAACCCTTGTGGGATGAATTTCCCTTTGATCCTGATGAAGAACAAAAATCAGATTGCACTGCAAACTATGAGGTAGCCATTGAAAAGGAAGTTGTCTTTGAAGAAGAAGAGTGTTCAATGAAGCTCCATAATGAACACTTTGAAGTGGTTGCAGCCACTAAAGAAGAAAATGTTTCTACGGAAGCTTTCCGAACAGCGGATGATTATGACCCATTGAGCAAGTTGGATGTTGCTATAATGTTTGATCAAGGAGACAGTGTAGAAACCCTTGTTTCCCCGTTTTCTCTGTATCTGACTGTTTTTATGATTTTCTGAAGGTTTTCGGTTTTTTGACTGTTTTTGTGAATTTTTGCATGAATAATGAAGATGGCGATTTTGAAAGAAATTGCAAATAAATTCTATAAAAATTATAAACTCTGGAAATGATGAAATACGGATGCCAGTATATTTATTTGTCCTCTGAGACGATTACAATGAATATTCTATTACATGCAAATAAAAAGGAAATGAACTTTTATTAAATAACCTGGCAATATTGCTGCAATAAATGATCTTCTAAATGATGGTACGGCTGAGTAGGTAGGTCACTTTTCCTTGCGCCTGAAGATTGAATCCACTGCTACTGAGATCTGCGCCCTTGATAATAATGCCTGACTGCCAAAGATGAAGGCGTTTTTCCTCTGTGAACAAAGTACGGCTTTCCTGCAGTGGTACAGCCAGGTACAGCAGAAGTACGGTTGTGTACAGCAGCAAATAAAATAAAATGTACGGCTCTTACTGTGATCTCTAGAATACCAATTAAATGGCGCCTCAATATGGAAAACTTTCCTGGATGAATATCTCTCTGAAACCCTGATGAAATAGACTTCTGTGAAGCTCTATAATTTATTCTGGATGAAGAAATTTCTCAACTGGCAATAGATCAGGTGATATCTCACACCCTCTGAACTGCTTTCAAATGGAGATGGCTCGTTCCCCAATGAATTCGAGACTGAAACCCTAAAGCTTCTTGCTCAAACCAAACTTGATTAATTTCAATAACTCAATATGCATAATGGCTCGATTCCCAATGAAAAATGCTTAATACACTGAAAAGTGCGATTTCCTCAATAATAGGGAATCATTAAAAATTCGAACTTTTTATTCTTTTAATATTTCAATAGTTCAACTCAAATTTTTAATTATAAAATATAATTAAAAATTGGCCCCCTTTCATGATGGGCGACCCCCTTCAGCCAAATCACTTAAGTTATAATTAAATATTATAACTTTATATTATAACGCTTCCACAATTAATATTTAATTAAATCAATTAAATATTAATATTTCTCTCAATATTCACCCGATGCTCGAGCCGTCTGAAGCTGTCGACTGAGGAAGTGATTCTGAATGCTATCAATCCATACTGCTAAAAATAGCAGGGGTCCCACGCTGAGTGCTGAATACTGCTAAAAATAGCAACTCAGGCTAGAGCGTCCGAACGAGCCCGAACGAAAGCCAACTGATCAAATACTGCCAACTGAAGCTGAGCCAAGCTCCAACAAGACCCTCTATCCATCCCATCAGCCTACGAGGGTCGCATAATAGGCTAATTCTTACGGACTCTGATGCTCGCCAAAAATGGGGACATTACAGTCCGCCCTCCCTGAAATTGCTTGTCCCCAAGCAATCTCCACTGCAAAGAAACTCCAATCCTCGGGAGGCCCAAAAGAAAAACTGTGAAATGTCCCACACATCACGAACTGTCTCCTGTAGCATCATCAAAAACTCAACTGCGCAAGCTATCCCTGGATCCCAAACCCAGAGTGAAAGTCTGTCGTGACTGTCATCCTCAGGCTGCCACTGCGCTCTACTGCCTCCAACTTCACCATGCTGAGAATAGTGAAGTAACCCAATGGGACCCATCCAATACTCGGTGCCAAAGCTGTCGCCACCGGGATCCCAATACAATATGAATTCACATCCGCCTGTCATACAGAGACAAGAACTTCTAGAAGCATCTGCTACACCGAATCTCTCCCTGTCCTCTGCTAAACCCTCATGGATGTGATAACTGACCAAGCCATCATGCCTACTAACACCATAGTCGCCCTGTAACCATGTACCCGTATGAAAAATCTGCGACATAGAAGTAGCAAGCCCTATCAAATACATATCAGCATGATGGATAACTGACTGCTGTCCCTGCAAGTAATTCCCCACAAACAACTGAGTCGAGTACTTGCAGCCGCCAATCCCATCCCTTGAAGATGGTAACTTTGCACACAGTAATGAATTACTCCCCTCGACTGCACCAAGAGAATCACCCTGTGCACAAGAATTGTGCATCGAATACGAATCATGTACAGGTGGATCAAAGAAAAAGCTATAAGCACTCCTCACCGTGTACACCCCATTAAACTCCTCTGTGAGCCTTGTTTGGAATCTCGATGCACTGGAACAATCCCAAACACTATGATTATCACCCAACCCAGAACTAGTATCAAGAGTACGATCAGCTTCCAACTCGAAGAGTGGGTTATCATAGATCAAACCAACATCAAATTCAAATAATGGATTATTCACAAACTGCACAATCACTCCATATTGATCTGAATCATCCATCTCTGAATCCCTGGAATAATAAATTGAATTGTACTCCTGACTTGGCTCAACCAGCTGCCGATCATAATCGACTGCATCGGATAAAATGATTGAGTTGCTTCCAGGAGAGGGAAACAAATCAACATAAGAACCAATCTCCCAACTGGATGATACTCTGGATATCTTCTGTGAACATGGACAAGTGTCGAGGGTTGTCACACAACTATCTAGTGGATCAACAGCCATGTCACAGGAACTATCAATGATCTGTCTTGCATCACCTATCATGGGACTAATCTCAAGAGAACCTGGTGCAACGCGTGGCTCACTACAACTCTCAACCAGTGCACTCATCCCATCTGTATCAACTGCACCTGTGACCGTGATGGATGTAACCACATCCTCCACATATCCCTCACTGCTATGAACCATAGGTGTATACTCCTCACCAACCGCTGCCATGGAAATCTGAACTATATCAAAAGATGGTGAAGATTGTGCCAAACTCAAAGCCACGGTAAGCTTCTCAATCTGTAACTGTGACTCTTGAAGGGCCAACTGGGTGCTCTGCAATGAGTCCACAGTCACCTCAAGCTCATGAGTGAGCTCATCGATCTGCTCATCCTTCCCCTTCAATGCATCATAACAAATGCAATCCCACTCGAGAAGGAAATCCCTGTCCGCAAGTAGTCTTAGGTAGTTTTGTTTCATCATTTTAATTGCTTCTCGAAGTGCATGTATCTCTGCAAGGGAAAAACCACTATCACCGTGCTCATCTGTCATAGGGGTACTCCAACCGTAGGTGGTCAACATCTGACGAGCAACATCAAAATGCTCAAGGGTGGTGGCAATCATATTGTCATTCACTTGTAGTTGCCCAACCAAATGATGAGGATTTTGTAGCTTATGACCCCCATACAAGTTTTTCGGTTCACAATATGCACTATGATATGACGCTGATTCGTCATCACTCACCTCATGATAAGCAGCATCATGTGTGCTTTCATCCATGCACATCTCAACATCTAAGGTACTGCTGCTTTGTACCTCAAAGGATGACTCAACTGATAAGGTAGAAGTTGCTGGTATGACAGTATCTTCACACACTTCCACTCTCAAAGTAACTGTACGCCTATCCGAAACACGATCCTGGGATTCCCTATCAACATATGAATCTTTTGGTTTGTTTTCAAAGTTCTGATCTGGAAAATCAGACTCACCATGACATGAATCCTCAACTCCAAATGCATCACTAGTACCCAACTCTTGAGTCTCTTCATGTGGCAACTCAATAGGATTACTTTGCATATGTGAAATCGCTGTTGTCTCATGCTCACGCGAAGTTTCATCATCGCTGTCATAAAAATCAGAAGTAGCCTCCATGGTAGAAACTTCTTGAGTCACCTCTTGCAAGGACGATGTAGGTAAATCATTACCCAAAGCTGTGCTAGTGTTTTCTTGAATCAAATCAGCACGTCTATCAAATTCATCACATAAATTTCTGCATACTTCATAGGAATTTGAAGATACCAAATCATTTTGATGAAGAGTTGTATCATCCTTATGTGTAGATTCTCTATCCTTTTCATGTGTAAACAACTCATGAGCTATAGTGAGATATTTCTTCCTTGCAAACTCTGTCTTATGGCAAAGACTCGGGTGCAAATCCATGTAACTCATGAAAGGAAGTTCCTTCTTAATTTTTTGAGGAAGAGCGCTATACTCCTTAAACATGCTAATCACTTCTTCTTCTTTGTTTTGTGGTGTTCTGTCAATGGTAATCCTTTCTCTGGCCTCAGGTGGTACTAACTCCCACTGGTCATTCGCTGCCATAAGTGTATCAGCGAACATCTCCTCCTGCTCCTCACCTGTGCTAACCTCATCGGCCTCCTGTCTCACAAAAGTTGGTCGGGTAGGCCTATCTGCTGTCCGTGAGGCTGTCCTAGGTGCCCTGCGAGATCCTGCTTCACTCCTCTCATCGTCACGATGTGGTGACGGTCTCCTCGGAGTACTCAATCTCTGAAGTGCCACTGTCAACTGCTGCAATACATCATTCGACTGCCGTTGACCTGCACGTAAATCTCTGAGTGCAAGCAAAACCTCAGCATCATCCTGATCTTTGTTATTAGGTGGGATCTCTGTCCTAGGTATATCTGTTCTGTCAGCCCTGTCATTCCTGTCAGCCATGTTTCCTGGCTGCCTGCTCAAACTCTGTTGCCTGTCAATCAGAGCACGTCTGCGTGTGTAATACCTGTGAGAGCCAAACTGTTCTGGCTGCATAAGACTGCTAAACCCTTAGGATGGCAGGATTTAGCTCTGATACCACTGTAGAAACCCTTGTTTCCCCGTTTTCTCTGTATCTGACTGTTTTTATGATTTTCTGAAGGTTTTCGGTTTTTTGACTGTTTTTGTGAATTTTTGCATGAATAATGAAGATGGCGATTTTAAAAGAAATTGCAAATAAATTCTATAAAAATTATATAACTCTGGAAATGATGAAATACGGATGCCAGTATATTTATTTGTCCTCTGAGACGATTACAATGAATATTCTATTACATGCAAATAAAAAGGCAATGAACTTTTATTAAAGAACCTGGCAATATTGCTGCAATAAATGATCTTCTGAATGATGGTACGGCTGAGTAGGTAGGTCACTTTTCCTTGCGCCTAAAGATTGAATCCACTGCTACTGAGATTTGCGCCCTTGATAATAATGCCTGACTGCCAAAGATGAAGGCGTTTTTCCTCTGTGAACAAAGTACGGCTTTCCTGCAGTGGTACGGCCAGGTACAGCAGAAGTACGGCTGTGTACAGCAGCAAATAAAATAAAATGTACGGCTCTTACTGTGATCTCCAGAATACCAATTAAATGGCGCCTCAATATGGAAAACTTTCCTGGATGAATATTTCTCTGAAACCCTGATGAAATAGACTTCTGTGAAGCTCTGTAATTTCTTGTGGATGAAGAAATTTCTCAACTGGCAATAGATCAGGTGATATCTCACACCCTCTGAACTGCTTTCAAATGGAGATGGCTCGTTCCCCAATGAATTCGAGACTGAAACCCTAAAGCTTCTTGCTCAGACCAAACTTGATCAATTTCAATAACTCAATATGCATAATGGCTCGATTCCCAATGAAAAATGCTTAATACACTGAAAAGTGCGATTTCCTCAATAATAGGGAATCATTAAAAATTCGAACTTTTTATTCTTTTAATATTTCAATAGTTCAACTCAAATTTTTAATTATAAAATATAATTAAAAATTGGCCCCCTTTCATGATGGGCGACCCCCTTCAGCCAAATCACTTAAGTTATAATTAAATATTATAACTTTATATTATAACGCTTCCACAATTAATATTTAATTAAATCAATTAAATATTAATATTTCTCTCAATATTCACCCGATGCTCGAGCCGTCTGAAGCTGTCGACTGAGGAAGTGATTCTGAATGCTATCAATCCATACTGCTAAAAATAGCAGGGGTCCCACGCTGAGTGCTGAATACTGCTAAAAATAGCAACTCAGGCTAGAAGCGTCCGAACGAGCCCGAACGAAAGCCAACGATCAAATACGCCAACTGAAGCTGAGCCAAGCTCCAACAAGACCCTCTATCATACGAGGGTCGCATAATAGGCTAATTCGTACGGACTCTAATGCTCGCCAAAAATGGGGACATTACAAACAGTAATGAAGAAGAAGAGCTAGAAGACCTTATGGCTCTTGAAGATGGAAAGTTTGAAGTTGTTACTAAACACAAATCTGATTTTTCAATGCGTGAAGCTGATTGCGAGCAATGGATTGAAGAATTCGTGGAGTATGATGCTCTTTATGACAATGAGCATTCTCAACAAGTTGGTAGTGAAAAACAAGAATGTTGGAGTAGCTTTGAGGGCAGCAAAGGCGTGAAACTAAGTTCTGATTTTCAGTTGCATCCTATCAACAGTTTACCATCTTTGCATACTCTTGGAAGGGAAGATCAAGTTAGAGAGACCCTTGAAGAGGAAGTGCGAGTTCTATCCCAATTTGATTGCACTCGTAGTTTGATTGAAGAGCTCTACTGGAAGGCTCAGCTGGAAGAGAGACTAAGAGGAGTAAAAGATGAAGTTGCTCTTCCCAATTTGCAACTTATCAGAGATTCTTTGGAGACCTTGAAGTCCGAGTACATGCACTTGATTGAAGACCGAGATCGTGCAATTGAAGTTGCAAAGAAGAACATTTGTGCTTTTCAAGAAAAGGAGAGTATGGTTGATGAGCTCACTCTGGAGCTCGAATCAACAAGGGACATGTTGAAAGAAACTCAACTGGCTCTAACGGAGGTTGAAGACCAGTTTGCTGACTTCAAACTTTTCAAGGAGCAAGAGGGTGCACAAAGAGCTGAAGAAATCAAGCAAGTGATTGGAGAGCTTGATTGTCTTCAAGAGGAGTTTGATCTTGAAAGCATCTCAAGAAAATCAGAAGTTGCATGTGCTGGTTTGGAGCAGCAAGATGAAAGGAATAACTTTCGAGTTTTTGACAATCCTCTCTTTGAAGAAGGTGATGAAGGAGATTATGGCAATCCTCTCTATGTGATGGAAGATGAAACAGAGAATGAGACTGAGTATGGTTTCCAGTGCTTGGATGCTTTGATCTCACTCCATGTGGATGTGCAACGTTTGCTGATTAGTAATGAATGCATAAGTGGGTTTGAGGATGAAGGTTCTACATGGGAGGTGACGAAGCAAGGTAATTTCAACATCTATGACATCAAGGTGTTGAAGAGACAAGTCTTGGTAGCTGTTGGTAACTTCATTACAGCAGCAACGAGTGAAGATTTCAGACCTACTACTCAGGAGGAATGGGAAAAAGGTGAACTAGACTTTGGTGGTTGCACTCTTGACAATCCATCCCTTGGGTGGAATGATGTTTGGAATCATATTGATCAGTTTTGGGAGCTGAATTTGAAGCCACTCTATGTTTCATACTCCCTTAATGTGGAAGCTTTCATGGTTAAGCTTCAAGGATTTACTAGATGGGGCATCAGTTTCGTGAGAAGGCACTTGGTTCTCACTAGCACTTGGGAATGTGTAGAGATTTCTTTTCAGTGTGTTGAAAATCACTTTCAGTTGGGTATCCATGCTTGGGATTCTCAACTTGGGTTGTTAGAGTTTATTACTTATGGAAAAGACTTTTGGAGGGATAAGGATCAAATTTCCAGATTTGTTGATGTTGTTCCCTTCTTTTCCAGCTACTTGATGGTTCCGTTTGTTCATCAACAAATGGATTGGAGAGAAATTTTGAATATGGGTTGGAGAGATCAACGATCGGTAGTTCTTGGAAGTGACTTTCAGCTCAGACAAGGGCAGATTTTGAGACATGAGCTTGCTGGTTGGAGGCAGACCAGCCACCTTACTTATGGAGTTACTTTCATTCAGGAGAGTTGGTTCCTCACTCCTGATCAAAGAAGTGGTAGTTTTCTAATGGAGATGGCTTTAGCGTGTTTTTCAGCCACTTTGGAGGTTTGTGATGCAAACTCTGATGGTTTATTTTCATTATTGGTTCATGACAGCGAGCTACCCCATGCTTTGATTCTACATTTTGAGACTCTTGGGGTTGGAATTGTGAAAAACTTCTTCAGACTTCATAGTTGTGCCATGATAATTCAGTTGAGGCATAGGGAATTCATGTGGAGTCATGAGTTTGAATTTGTTGAGCTCTTGCAAAGGATTGCCTTCCTCTTTGCAAGTAGATTTGAAGATGTCACATTTGCAGTCATGGTTCCGTTTGTTACCATGTGGAGGTATGCTGAAGAGTTCGATTTTGAGTTGAGTAGACTATCTTTCCTTTTGCCTAGGATTGTGATAAACATTGGTATGGTTGATATTTTTGACTCAGAGCATTTTGGACATGAGACATTGCATGAAATTGGTCTCAGTCCTTTAAGATTTCTCAGTTTGAGTATCATGGACGGTAACATTCTGGAGTTACAAGGGAGGTTGGTGCAGCATTGGCGAGATGTCTTCACTAATGAGATCAAAGTGGTGCAGCATTGGCATGGTGGGTTTTCCCTGAGACGGACTTGGGACCCTGGGATCTTACTTGTTGGGGTATTGATCGGTTCTATATTCTATGGAGTTCTGGTGGCATTACTTGAGGACAAGCAATTTTGGGAAGGGCGGACTGTAATGTCCCCATTTTTAGCACTACACCTTTCAGTGATTGATGGCCTATCCCCGGTGAGCTGTCGGCTAGCAGAAGCTCGAATCAGGGTTTCCAAACTTCTTAGAGGATGTTTTCGTCTTTTTGCTTAGTCTGCATTTGGAATTGTTGATTTTGGATTGCGGATTCTTTCTGGGTTTTCAGAGAGCTTCGCGTTGGTGGTTTCGGTTCGGCATTCTGAGCAATTACATGGATTTACTATTTTTAGTAAATTCTATTTTTAGCAGTTGACTTGTTGACTCCTAATCAGTAGGCTTCACTATGGCAGTCTGTTCAGACGGTATGGTTGAATTTGGCTTCTGATGCATTTCCATAGTGATATAAGATATTTTATATTATAATGTTATAATTTAACATTATAATTCCTTGTTCTAGCATCATGAATTAATATTGTCTTTAAAAGGGGGACATTGAAGGGTATTTTCACATGGAGGAAATATTTTAATATTTCTAAAGGCCAAATTTTAGCTAGAGGATTTGGACGCCAACTTTGAGGGAGATATTATTTTATTAAAAGATTTATTTTTGCTCTTAAAAAGGGACGCCACTCTTGGAGGGAAAATGAAGTCAAATTCAAATTGGAAAAAGGGCGCACTTTCTAGAAGCATCT
Organism: Sequoia sempervirens; assembly: GCA_007258455.2. Taxonomy (NCBI): domain Eukaryota; kingdom Viridiplantae; phylum Streptophyta; class Pinopsida; order Cupressales; family Cupressaceae; genus Sequoia; species Sequoia sempervirens. The sequence continues at coordinate 5,027 of VDFB02290632.1, read as the reverse complement.
AGAGATTCTCTACTAAGTCTATAAAAGAAGGCCTTCTCTCTTCATTTTATGATCTTATGACTTGAGTAATGTTATGCTGCCGAAATGGTATTGGGATTGCTTCGAGGAATGAATGCCTCCTAGCCTTGGCTCGACTTCTTGCTTGAAAGATAGCAACTAGTGGAGAGTTAGTTTGTAGTTGAGTGGATTTTGTAGTGAGATTTTTGCATTGTAGTAGTTATTTTGCATTTGTAGTTCAATTTCTAGCATGTTAATGAAGTTCTGGAGTTGCTGATTTAGTATAGCTGCATGTTGTATTTGCTCATAAGTCAAAAAATAAAAATATATTCATTTTGGGTATTGGCTAGAACCATTTCTATGCCCTAGGCGCCCATTTGTGCAAATTTTGGTGATTTATAATGAAGAATCTGATTTTATCTTGTTGGTAGAACATTTCTAGAGGCTGTACCATTCTGTTCCGCCTGGCAAGTGTTTAGAAAAAAAAATACTTCAATTTGTCAGCTGTTTCTTTGTCTAGTCTTCATTGTCATCATCCTAGCATTCGTTTGCATCAAGTCTCATGTCATTCTGACAAGTATTGAGTGAGTTGTGAGCATTTTAGTGGATTTTAGGGTTGCTGGTTTTGCATTTAAAAGTGCAGATCTGATTTGATCAGAATCTTAAATCTGGTTTTTGAGAGAAGAAATCAGTTTGGTATTTCCATTAAGCAAGGAGAATTCTATATCTAAATGCTCGTTGAATTGTTCTAACTCTATGCTCTTGGCAGGCGAATTCTCTATCATATTGTAAGCTGACAGTAGTACTGGCAGTAGTTTTTAATCTTGCTTAATTATCTGATTTGTAATGCTCATCTTTACATTCTGTAATTGCCTTGTAATATCTTACATCTCCGCCCTATGGTAGCTCCTTTCCCATTCCGGGTTAGAAAGCACATTCTGGGTGTCGAGTTACTTTCCGCATTCTAGCTTATTTCCCTTAACCGCATTGTAATTCTTAGCATCTCCGTCATATGGTAGCTCCCATTCCATCTCGGTTTGGAAAGCACATTCTTGACGTCGAGTTATTTCAGCTTATTAGTGATAGGGATCCTCTGACCATATGATCATCCTTCGCGGGCACATTCTTGGTTAGAGTTTTTGCATAAGCATTTCAATTCAGATCCTCTGACCAATGCTCACACCTTGCCCACATCGGGATCCTGGTGTACATTTTGGTTAGAGTTGCTTCAGCATCATTTTGGTTTAGATCTAACCTTAACGGGTGCGTTTGTTTGTAAACTTGCAATTGAAAAAAAAAAAAAAATTTGGCTCGGAATATTTCACAACCCTACATCTATTTTTTTTAAATCAACAATATAACCCCTTATTATGCACAAGAAGTTCAACAAAATATTCAAAACTTACCAAAAAAAATTAAAAATTAAAAACTTGAAAAAAATCAAAGATTTACTCGCCTTTGATTGGTTAAATCTTCTTTGTGCAACTATTTCTCCCTATTGGTGTAGGTTTAACTCTCCTGCAGCCCTCTCCTTAAAAAAAAATGAACCAACCTTCAAAACCCAACAATGGTAGCTTGGAGAAAAAAAATATAATTTTGATTTTTGTGTTTGTCAAATGAATTGAACAAAGTCTTATCTCACTTCAGGGCGAGCTGATGCTTTTTAAAATGGATTTTTCTTAATGTTTTTGGGCCCTAGTGGCCATGGGTCCCCCTTGGTTCGCCCAAGGTGCCCAAACAGTACTGTAGGCGAACCCAAGGCCAAACAGGGATCAGACCCACACCTATTTATGCAGAGGAGTTTCCCAATGAACCTGGTAACATAAAGTCTTAATCTGAACTTTGAATCTCTAACATATAGATTCATTGAGAAAAGGAAAACTACAGCTCCAATGAGGAAATCTTAATAGTTAAGTCTTAATGTGGTTAAATTACTGGTTTGTTTCTTCATTGATAAATTTTAACAAAATTTAAAATTTGAAAAAGAGAGTTTTCATGCACCCCAGCTGCATATAATGCAGGTCTCCCTAGTTAGATAAAATGGTGTTCCATCTAAATCTCTTGTTTGCTTTAAGATTTTATTTTTTATGCTTATTTATGAATTTGCTTGCTCTTATTCTGTAATTATGAATTTTCTTACTTTTGCTCTATTATTATGAATTTACTTGCTTTGTGAGTATGTAGTGCAGGTTTGTATTGTTTACATGGACAGAAAAGTGCATGAGGATCCAGACACATCCTCAGATTACAATCATCAGCTTCCAACTGCTGCTTATGATGGAAGGTTGATGTGAATAACACATTTGCATGCAAGTAATTAAAGCTTGGATTATATTATTTTCAATTCTGCAATGCTTAAATTGTATGTCATTAAATCAGCCATGCAGTTCTAGCCAGGACTAGCGAAAGAGATAAATTATAGAAAAAATTTCATAATCCAAGACCAAGACTTAAAGAAAATTCTACAATTCCCTAGTATTTTCATTAAATCCTTTTTAAGGTTATTTGACATTTTTGCCATTTGCATGCTAATCAACTATTACTTAACTGACATATGAAACAGGTATCAATATGAGGAAGATCCTTGATAAAAAATTAGTACATATTTCCAAAATCTAGAGGACTGAGTAACTGTATACTATCTTTAGTCAAATTTTATTATAGAAAGGAGAATTGATATTGAATGTACTTGTAGTCAAACTTACTATAGAAACGCTGGATTTTTGTGCCTATAGTCGCCCGTACTTCTTGAAGCACAGTTTTGAACTTAGATATTGCCCAGGCATCATAATGGCCGGAGTGCTTATGATAAAATATATCCCATTCTTGGTGTCTAGGAAAAGCATCTTTGACTGCTCAATCATATTTTATGACTTGCAACTTTAGTCATTATTGATACTGGATTAAATCCTATTTAAAAACAAACAGCACATTCATTTCTAATAATAAGGTGTGGACTACTTTTTTTTTTATCACTTCTCCAGGCATCACAACATAACATTTCATCTTTTGGAATTCCCATATGGAGGATAATTTAGAAAAGAAATTTCAGATGCTAAAATTCACGAGCAGCAAGGAATCACAAATGGAAGAATTTGTTTCATTACCATTTTCAAAAGAATCTTCTCTTCAACTGGTAGTGTTGTGTTTATATTGACTCTGCCACTGACAATTTCAAGTAGAAGTACCCCAAAGCTATAGACATCTGCCTTTCTTGTTAATTGCCCACACATGGCATATTCTGGAGCCAGATAACCACTAGCCAGGAGAGAACCACAAAAGACAATCATTTGTAAGCCTTTACATTGATAGATAGGCTTTCTTTCATGTATTTCGCATAAGTATATTTAAAAACTAAGCTCCTATATATAGCATTTGTTCTATAGGTGATTTAGCATCTCATCTTTATGACGAAATATTTAAGAAATAATTGGATTCATTCAGCCCGTTAATCGGCAGCGAAGATATCATTTTTTAGGCTTCATTTCTATTTAAGACTAAAAGTGTAGACAACACTTACAGTGTTCCAGCAACTCGTTTACTGACATGTGTGATATTATCTGGGAAAAGTTTAGCCAGACCAAAATCTGCAATCTTAGGATTGAGATTCCCATCAAGGAGTATGTTGCTAGCTTTAATATCTCGGTGCACGATACGAGGTGTAACCTCCTCATGAAGATATGCAAAACCACGCGCAGATCCAATGCAGATTTTTGACCTTGTTTGCCAATCCAGGTTTATTGCACTATTGCTGGAACCTGACATGTTGCAAGCAATGTCATTTTGACAGAAATCTTCCTTACATTGCCATCCTAACTTTAAAAATACACTTTTAATCTCTGCAACAAACACCCGGAGAGACATAGCCAAACCCGCATACCATCTTTTAAAATTGATCTATTTTCACATACTCATAATAGCGTATCATCTACTTAAAGTAAGGAAACAATCAAACATTATTTCTCAAGATCATAATTATACCTAATAAGGCATGCGAAATGCTATTATTCTCCAGATATCCATACACCAAAATTCGATGATCTTCTTCCACGCAACACCCATGGAGCATGACAATATTTTCATGTTTGACTGCAGAGATTGTTGCTATCTCAGTTAAAAACTCACGGATACCTTGTCTTGATTCAGCAGAAAGCTGCTTTACTGCAACCTTTGTACCATCCTTCAAGACTCCCTGCAATCCAAGGGGAGTGTCAGTGGAATAAATGAAATCACTTAAGCAAAACTGTATTTCCTGCAAGAATTCCTTCATCTTCTCTGTAAATTAACAGTCCCCAAAAGCAAAATTTATATGTATACCTACAAATGTATGTTCATTAGTAGTGTTATTATATAGGTTGGAAATGTGAGGATTAATTCATGCCGGATCTAGGTAATTAATCAATTACCTCGTCAAGGTTTTGGTTTCATGTGAGCATGATAAGTACTATTTTGGAATGTTGAGTTCGTTTTCCCAACAGCATATCGGCTCTTTCTCTCTATCAGAAAAAGGTTCTTTAGAAGGTGTCCAATTCCTATCTTTCTCCTTCCATGTGATTGGCACTACTTGATGAAATTCCAAAGAAAGTTTGAAGTTGTAAAAAAATTCATATACAGTTTTTACTAGAAATTATTTAAAACATTCTAGACTCCAATAAAAATATCATGTCTTTTAAGTTTTATAAGCTTATCTTGCTAAAAATAAATAGGTGTCTATGCCTGTTTGTACCAGAAACTTGAAAGGGATAAACACCATACATAACTATTAATAGTGTATATCTACCACAAAGGGGTAAGAATATAGTTATGATTGCAAACAAAAGCCTTTTGGAAAATTATCCGACCTATGATTACCAAAAATGAAAGTTATTTAGGTGTGCATACCTGATCAAAATAAGCTCACACCCAAAACACATTTGTACTGGATATACTAGTGTGGTTGAAAAGTGCGCCCCCTTTTGCACCCTAGAAGCATTAGCTACAGCCTAGTGCATTAGATATTTTCTATTCTAATTAGAGCAAACATCCTATTG
>VDFB02290631.1:0-21897 GCA_007258455.2 Sequoia sempervirens | reverse complement strand
TTTATATGTATACCTACAAATGTATGTTCATTAGTAGTGTTATTATATAGGTTGGAAATGTGAGGATTAATTCATGCCGGATCTAGGTAATTAATCAATTACCTCGTCAAGGTTTTGGTTTCATGTGAGCATGATAAGTACTATTTTGGAATGTTGAGTTCGTTTTCCCAACAGCATATCGGCTCTTTCTCTCTATCAGAAAAAGGTTCTTTAGAAGGTGTCCAATTCCTATCTTTCTCCTTCCATGTGATTGGCACTACTTGATGAAATTCCAAAGAAAGTTTGAAGTTGTAAAAAAATTCATATACAGTTTTTACTAGAAATTATTTAAAACATTCTAGACTCCAATAAAAATATCATGTCTTTTAAGTTTTATAAGCTTATCTTGCTAAAAATAAATAGGTGTCTATGCCTGTTTGTACCAGAAACTTGAAAGGGATAAACACCATACATAACTATTAATAGTGTATATCTACCACAAAGGGGTAAGAATATAGTTATGATTGCAAACAAAAGCCTTTTGGAAAATTATCCGACCTATGATTACCAAAAATGAAAGTTATTTAGGTGTGCATACCTGATCAAAATAAGCTCACACCCAAAACACATTTGTACTGGATATACTAGTGTGGTTGAAAAGTGCGCCCCCTTTTGCACCCTAGAAGCATTAGCTACAGCCTAGTGCATTAGATATTTTCTATTCTAATTAGAGCAAACATCCTATTGAAAAATTGATTAAAAATGTAAAACCAAAAAAGTTAAAAAGTGCCACCGGTTTGGTCACTTTGCTGCTGCTTGTCAGGGCAATAAGAGGCCATAGAATTCTTGGAAAAGAAATGAAAAAATAGGGTTTGTCTTCCTTTTAACTTAATAATAAGTTAATAATGAGGTGGCTTTCTTGGAGAAGAATAATGTGGGCAACCTTAGTACAGAAGACGTTGATGTGGTTGACTGCCCTATAGCAGGTAGGATTTGCTCTAATGAAAACTTGGCTTCTCTAATCGTTAACTCTTCAATGGAGGTGGTTGTGGAGAGGAAAGTAAGTGGAGGTCTGCAGGTTCTATTTGCCTTGCAACGGCAGCCCTGCCTTCTCTTTGCTTTCCATCTCCAGTCAAGACAAAAAGAAAAATGCACAATGGTAGCCCAAGCGGTCCTTTTAGCCTGATTCCTAAGAAGCACTTTGATGTCTCTTAGTTCTAAGTTCAGTTCCTCTGCTTTAGCACTTCGATAGATAGAACTGCTGTTAGTAATCAGGGTTGTCTGGAGTTTTATGGTTTTAAGCCGCCTGACTAGTACTTTCCTGGGCAGTTTGCCCTGTGTTTCTTTTTGGGTCTATTTCTTATTTTGCATGTTGTTTCTGTATTGTTAGTATTGTATTTTTAATTGTTGATTTGCAATCGTCATGTTGTCAGTCTGTTATTATCTCTCTATTATTTTATGGAACTTCAATATTATATCTATTTTTCATTTTGTAAAAGAATTTGAACCCTTTCAAAATCTCACCTTCACTCTTTATAAAAAATAATAATAATATAATTATAAACAATTAAAAATCATAAAAATATAAAATTATACTTATCTCTCATTCTCAACCATCGTTCTTGACAAATAAAGCTGGAAGGCCTCAACTTCCAGCCAACAATGAATCTCAGCCAGAAAAAAGAAATTGACTTGTCCTGATTCATAACCCGTCTACCATATTTTTGTCAAGGTTCGATTTCATATGAAAGCTAAAGGAATTTGTAAATTTGATTTACGTTCTTAAAATAGTTTGGTGTTACATTTATTAGTCCCTGCGTGTGACAGTGATACTTATGTATTCATTTGTTTTTCTTACAACTGTGCCGAGTCTTAAAGAATAAACACAACAATGTTCTTGGATTTTTGTAAAATAAACTAAATCTAAAATTTTGGTTGACCCGACAAAGCTTTATTGGTTGATTTTTTTTTTCAATTTATAAAATTTATTGAAAACGATATCGAATCAGAAATGAGGCCATAAAAATTTAATCGCTACACACGTAAAGATTATAGTCGGGCCATATTCCATGATGCATTAAAAATTATAATACAAGATTCAGCTTTTAAGTTTGATGTTCTCAGTTTTAATGTTACCCTGCCTACCAATTTTTTTATGGTCGGCACCGGCATGGCCAGGTTTTGGAATTTCACACCCAGTGCTCCATACCCACACCGTGAATAACTGCATACTTCGGCACGCATGCACCTATTTAAGCTTGGAAAACAAATCCAAATAGTAAGATCATTTGAATATTCTTGGATTTGGTGAGTCCTTACAGTTATACGCAAATCAATTTACATTTCCTGCTACACCACAACAGAATACCAAATTGACAAGTTATCTATCTATAAAATGCACAAATCAGATACATCCTGAGCATTGAACATGTTCTTAGATAACATTCTAGGTTGTGATATACCTTGTACACAGTTCCAAATCCCCCAGCACCTATCTTGTTGTCTGGACGAAAATTCCTTGTTGCCAGTATGAGATCCTTATAGGAGAAAATATGAACACCTTGTATGACAGAGAAATCTTCTTGAACGCGAAATCCTAGAAAGTGCTATATATTAGTATGTACTCGAAGGAAGAATATCTCTTCTAAGACTGCATCATAAAAGTAACAGTCTAGACCAATACAACAACAGAAAACTCTAATTCAACTTCGCTCAAGAGGAATAAAATCATGCAAAAGAATATGCAACAAAGCTCATACCCTCTCCATTTTCCCCAACATTATTTTGGGATTGCTTTTCCCTTCTGCACATTGGACCGAAACAATTCAAAGATGCAAACATATCTTCAATCGTCCCTTTAAGTCACTAGGAAGGATGTTATTCTAAGTATCCTCAAATTGAAAACTGCCACAACCAAAAAAAAAAAAACATAATGAGAAAATCAATAGAAGTTCATAAGTAACGAAGAATCCAAGTATGCATATTGACAAAGGAAGAGCGAGTACGTTTGCAGCATCAGGGCACAGAGAGACAACAACAGAATAATTATATACAGATACAATTTCATAGAGAAAAACTGGTATTTAATATTAATAAAAGGAAACAAAACGGTGGTCGCTCCTCCCAAGAGGAAGTACAGCGTCGGGATGGGATGATCCATCCTCGCTTCTGTCACACAATCTCACTTTCAACTTTGTACCTGCAGATGTTGATTTGGAAAGCGGAGTATGATGAATCGGGGCCCGCCATGTCCATCGCAAATGTTTCTAGCATGGATTATTCTCATTAGGAGAGGCCTCCAATAGTCGCGGGTCCAATAGTCGCGCACCCAATCGTAAATATAATACTCAATAGTGGTTTATATAATGTCCAATAGTTGTGATTTGACTACCCATAATTAAATAAAAATGTATATTTTTGATCTAAAAAGCAACCAATCATGTGATACCACATCAGCGCTCAACTACTCATGATGTAATGCACGAGAATTGGTCTCACTATTTTTTGTGGCCTTTTTGGACACCTTGACAAAAACACATGCTGATGTGGCATCATATTTGATGATGTGGCCCTGAAACCTTAGTTATAAGCAGAGAACTTGCCAAGTAAGCTGCTGTAAAAATTGGGAGTGATTTGAAATTTCGACGTTGGATAATTAGAAGCGCGAAGTTAGGGTGCACGACTACTGGGCCCTCTCCCCAGATGTGTTTGCCCCTATCTGATAGTTTATATAAATAAACATAAGTGTACAAGTGAAGGCAGAACTGTAAAAGAATTTAATCGCCAACGCTGGAGACTCCCGGTCAGTCATTAATTTGATATAAAGCTTGGACAGACCATTATACGACTGCTATATTATTAGTCCATAGACCCAAAAGAAGATGCAAAAGAATCGAAGGCAAACGACTGGTACGAACGTATTGCAGCTGGGAACTTTCACGATACGATTCGGTGTTTTAAATGTGTAGAACCATATACCAGATTGGTAAATGGCGATCTGTGTAGATGAAGATGGTGATCTCTTCTTGGCTGCACACCCTGGGAGTCAATGAGAAGTTTAGTTTATGATCAATCAAGGCGGTCTTTCTTCATTTCGTGGAGTTCTGATTCTAGTTTTAAAAGTGGGAAAAGTGGTGAAAGAAAAGAAATATTATTGAGGAATTTAATTTCTGTTTAGATTATCAATAAAAAGGTCTATTGTGAGGTCAATATTTTGAATGCAAAGATTCTTATTATAGTTTGTGATTAATTTGCAATGTCATTAGTGTGAAACTATAAGAAATATGGGCAGAGATTTGAGGAGAGTTTATAGTTACATAAAATTCTCCTTAACACATAATAATATGCTTCTATTTTTCACCTTCTCACATTCATTCCATACATATTCATAGGATTTTTATCTCTATATTTTAGGAACTACCTCTTTATATAATATGAGTTGGTTCAATAACTCATATACCTAAAATTTCTCATATATTTGTCTTATACATAATATTCTAACAAACCACACTAAGAATAATATTAAGTTGTTTCTCAACAATTTAATACCTATTACATTTATAATGCCAATTTAATAAATCATGTGAACACTAATTCCTAACACCCCCTCTTAGTGTGAACATGGTAGAAAAACATTCACACACTCTTTTGCAATATGCTCACCCCTATGGCATGTCCAACTAAGTGACTCATGAACTTGATCCAAAAGAAAGGCTCTCTCCTTCCATGGTTTTAATCAAGCTTACCACAAACCTTGACGTGACAGGAACCCATCAACTATCCACCTCGTGTGGTTTTTCAGCAATACAACTAGAACATATAGCACTCGACTTCTCAAGTGAGGGAAGTGCTTTGACCATGCATTTCTTACTAAGTGTTAGCAAGTAACTAGTGCTTAAATGACCAAATATACGATGCCAAAGCATAACAAGATCTTCATCCTTAGTCACTAAGGCTTGATTATTAGCAACTGTATCAAGCCTGAACATTTTTCCAATCATTGTAGCACCGGCATCAATCTTTTCATTTTTAGACTTATCTTTGATAAGACAAATCTTTGTATCATGATGGCTATCAAACTCAATCCTAAGGTTGTAGTCAAGAAATTGATTAACAGAAAGAAGATTTTTGGTAAGTCCTAGCACGTACAAGACATTAGTAAGCCTACAATGATTGATGCCAAACTTCAAAGAGATGTCACTAATACCTTTGATTTCATGGGTGGTATCATCTCCAAGAGTGACTGTACCATGATGGGGTTTCAATGTGAGAAACCACTCCTTATGTCCAGTCATGTGCTTTGTAGCACCTAAGTCCACATACCATACTGAGGTTGATTGTGAATCATCTTCTGAAGTGTGGGCTAAAAGCACATATTCCTCATTTGGAGAATCTTCCGCTTCAACAACATTGCTTTGGTGTTTTTGTTTGTTCTTCTGCTCCCACTATGGTTTGCCACTTTGAAGTGGCTTCTTTGGATGTGATTTGTTGGATGATCCTTTGTTGAAGGAATTGTACCAACAATTTTTCACATCATGTCCAACTTTTTCACATATTAGACACTGCTTCATAGGCTTCTTGCGTTTATGATGAGTTGTCATGGCATGATCCTCCTCATGTTCATGCCTTAAAGATTCTTCTTTCTGGAGCAGATTCATGAGCTTCTCAAAAGTGGGTGTCATCTCCGTGACATTCAAAGTTGTCACAAAGACTTTATACCTAGAAGGTAATGCCCGTAGAACAATAGGCACCAAAACTCCGTCATCAATTGTTTCTCCCAATGCTTGTAATGAAGCCCCCAACTCTACAATCCTTTTGAGAAAGGATTCTAATTGTTCTCCATTTTTCATCTTCAGGATTTGATTCTGATTCTTCACCTCATACATCATTTGTAGCTTGTCTCAAGCATCTTTGGTTGTAGACGAGTCTCGAATAAAAGGTTGAACTTCATCAGACACGCTGAACATGATGATCAATTTAGCCTTTCTATCAGCTTGATCAAATTTCTTCTACTCATCAACATCTATTTTATGTCTGGTTGTGGCACCGCTCACCACATCCTAAACTTCTTCAAACTTCTTCAACAACTTAATATCTATTACAATTATAATGCCAATTTAATAAACCATGTGAACACTAATTCCTAACAAAAACAAGTAGATGGGAAAAGTTCAAAGAAATATGGGAAGGGAGAGTGTGAATTTTGCAAGTGCAAGTAGTTAGAAACAAAAAATAACACTTTATTTTGAAATATAAAGTTTATAATTACATATGATCAAGTACATAAGTAATTTAATAATAAATTCATTTTAAGATTTACTTAGTGAGGAGAGGGTTGAGAGATTTGGAGAGTTCAATATCAAATTGAAGAGCAAACGATCAACACTTCAAAAATAAAAAATATCAAAGTTTGTTATCCCATAGACTAGCTTTGGCCTTGTGGATGTTAAAAATCTTCTATTCTATTTTATTCTCTAAAGTTAGAAGAAGTATCAAAGTATAATTGTCAACATGATATAGGATTAATTTTAGTTTAATCTTGGGTCTTCTTATATTGTAAAGGTTAGTTGTAGATTATCGTCTGATATTTATACCTTTGCTATCTTGTGTGTGATTTAATCTTCTTTGTCATGGGCAACTATTGTCAAACTTGGTAGCAATCCTTGTTATTTTTGGATCTTTTTCTAATTATGGCATGGGAATGGTATTAGTATGTGGGCAATTGCTATTAGATTTGGAGGAAGTCATTATTTTTAGTGATCCTTTTAAATGTTGCATGGAAGTGTTATTTGTGTGGGGTGCTCAAACATTTTGGTATTGGTGGTAAAACAAATGCTCTAGGACCTTTGAGAGGAGTATGAAAAATTGGGAAATTGGTCATGGAAGGTGCTTAAGTTATGTTTTCAAATTTTGTGAAGGGTAGCGGTAGATTCTTTTGGTGTTCATGTTGTTGAATCATATAGGGGTAATTGGTTGAATCATTAAGACTGTAATATCAAACATTTGAATCTAAATGTTTTTAGTTTTGTTTGTTATGACGTTAAGTCAATTGATGTGTAGTTATTTTTTAGAATATTAAAGTGTAATAAAAGAAGAGAAAATAATAGAGAGGGAGCTTGATAGAGAGAGGAAGAGAGATGTGGAGGAGAAAGAGAGATCAAGATAAAAAGAGGGAGAGAAAGATAGAAGAAGGTATAACTTGACACTATATTTGAGAGACTTTAATTTTATTTCAACCTTGGGTTAGAAAGGTAACAAAAATAATGGCATTGATATGTCATTCTAATTATGTTGAAGGTGTTCCCTCTATGAGGAAGCAACTTGGCTTTGGGCATTAACATTTGACACACTATAATAGAAATTCAAGATGATGAAATTCATTTCAATTGATCATATTTGCTATCTATAATTTTTATTTTAATGACAATGACATTTATGAAGAGTCAATTTAAAGGGAAAGCTGAAAATAAATTATTAAAATTTGAAGGCTATCACTACCAAGGACATGCAATCTATGGTTTTTGATAGGCACAAAGAATTAGGCAAGTTAGTATGCATAAACAACAAATGCTCCCTATTAAGTTGAATTATTATTGAATATAGGGCATGACCAAGGCAATTTTGTAATTGGCCAATGATATTAGTAATTTATAATCCATGCAATTAGTGTATATCTTGAACAAATATAATACTTCTTCCAATAAATATCTAGTGAAACACTAAGAGACCAAAATTTAGTGAACTAAAAGCTATGATCTTTTTGTTAAATTACAAAAGAACTCATTTCTATCACCACAAAGTAATAACAATATCAAGCTCAAGCATATGGTGCAACTCAACTTAACACTAAATATACTTTGAGAAAATCAAATCTCCCTAATGCTTACAAATGTTCTATGAAGATTAGATTTTTTTCTTCCTTGTTATTGAATCTTCTTCTTTTTCCTACTAATTGGATGAATATCCCTATCTACAAAAAAAATATGGGTTACTATTTTTTGTGAAATGTTTTTCCTAAATGATAAAATTACTTGAAAACTATAAATAAATATATAAAAAACAATGGAAGCATCTAGAAAAATACATTAGAAATCAAGCATGGCTAACAATATATTGCCACATGTCTCCACCTTCCTATCACTATTCAAAATAACACTATTCACAAAAAAAACTAATGGTTTCACTATATAATTAAAGTATTGACTACAAGTTTCAATCTTTGAAAAAATGGGTCTAAGAATCTACTCCAAAATGTATGAATCCAAAAGTGATGCATAAATGCCCTCATCTTTAACTTATAAGGTCAATGAGAATGCAAAATGACTATAGGTAAACAAATGGCCAGGTAAAATAGAATCATAGTAACAAAAAAATGAACATGAGAAACATAGAAATGCTAAGACTTCATAATGAAAAAACAATAATTGTGTTAAATTGTGGTTCATATGTGTCATAATTGATCATACTAATTTATATAAGAAATAAAACTCATTTCAAAAATAATTTCAATAAAACCAATCAATTTACTTTACACTAAAAGGAAATTATTCTCAACAAAAAAATAATTGACAAAAATGAAATTATTGGAGAATAGTGTCTTTCCCGTTTTCATCTTTTCAAGTGGTTATACAAACTTTGCTGCAAGGTGTTTAGAAGAATTGAAACAATTGCAAAAGTGCAACTCCACATTATTATTCCCCTGTTATATTTTGATCCTCAAATATCTATTATCTCAAGAAGGATTAGGGCAACGAAGGATATTGTAACTCAACATTCCACTAAAACTTTTACCATTAACCCAAGATTTATGAAAGCTATAGACACCATACTTAAGTGTCCATACATCAACTTCCTTTTTGATGTATTGCCTACTAATTGGTCCACATATCTCCATGAAAAACTCATATGCTAGCAAGCTCCAAATATCACACAAAAGACTTTGCTTGTAGATTTCCGACCAAATAACCGTGAAACTTTATAACTTGAAATCCACACCACTTAACAAGAAAACTACACCTAAATTCAAAATGATTGACTTTATAAAATGAAACCCACACCACTCAAAATGTTTGCTTTCGATCAACCATTTGATACCAACAACCAAAAATAAATAAACCATGGCCATAAGGAACTATATTAAACACATCGTCATTTTCTTAAAGACTGAACGGTTCCATCTTACTGAACTTTTTACCATACCCATTACACACAAAAATTATTCCGTACTCCTGCACCAATCTTTCTAACAACCATCAATTTTTACTGAAATCCTATATTGTTCACGGATACAATTAAAAGTCAGTTGATACCAATTTCGTGACATTTTGAAACTCAGGTCTTTATCTTATAAAAGTATTCTTAACAATTTCCGTTGTGTTTACCATTTATATATTATGTAGTTATTTGGTCAAGAGATTTGTCTGTTAATATTCACCTCGTCATAATAATATAATATATTATATATTATTTGCGTGACATTTTAAAATTCAGTCTTTATCTTTTTTAAAGTCTATCTTCTATCAATTACATACTATTTTTAAAAGTCAAGTCATATATTAATTGCATGTTAAGTTACTTATATATTAAATATTTAATTAAGTGTACCTAGTTATTTATTGTTAATAAGAGATTTATTGTTCCTCCCAAGAGGCGGTGTATACTTTCATGCATTCTCATTCTAATGCATTTAACCACTCAGCATTGACCAATCGATTTCACTATTTAACATATTACTGTATTTTTTCAGATAGTTTGAATTTGGAGAGCTATTTTATATATTGGAAAATTAGCATTTATTTATTTTTCTATTCGTCCGAGTAGCTTTAAAAATCATTTTCGTTTTAAAAAATTCGGGAAAATGCGAACGCATAAATTGATTAAATAAATTTAAGCAAAGGCATAGTTTAAAAGTTGGCGGCTAGAGGTACGTAATCCATGAATGCAGATTAAATGCATTAAAATATCAGGAAACTGCGAGCGCAAAAATTGATTAATTAAAATTAAGCAAAGGCATAGTTTATCAAGGTGGCGGATAGCTGTACGTAATGTATGAATAAAAATTAAATGCATTGAATGGCATGTGGCTCGAGGTGAAGGCGCTGGGATGGTTTGGAGGCCACGCGTGGCCAGGGTACTTTGGTCATTTAATATAGAGTTAAGTTACTTGGTATGCATCTCTATTACTTTGCATGTGTTGTTTTTGTCTTGTGTAAGCGGTGTTCTGAGGGAGAGTTCTAGCGACTGAGCATGATATGTTATAGTTGTAGAGTCCAAACCCAGAAACGAGTTATTTGAGGTCATAATTTGGTAATTTCCAGAGTGTCGTTGTAGTAAAACGTTGGACAGTGAGGTCAGAAGAGGTAACTTTTCATTTTTAAGTCTATTTCATACAAGAAATGCAAGTAGGGTTTCATGGTGCTTTGAGGCATTCGTATACTTTGATTATAAATTCATATTTTAAACTACTTTTAGTATTGTTTATTCGAATTTCTTGTTGAAATGCGAAGGTTTCATCTGTGTTTGATAGGTATTATGTAAAAATCCTCTTGTTCATTTTACTTCATGCATGTAAGTCAACAATGTGTTGCTTTGAGCTTTTCCATTGTCATCAAAGCATAAAGGATAGAGGAGTTCTGTTAAAAGTCGTCGTTGTTGTCCTCGTGGGCATAAATCTGTATATTGAACTACTTTTGGTGTTATCTATTCGAGTCTCTTGTTGAAATGCGAAGGTTTCATCTGCATTTGATAGGTATTATGTAGAAATCCTCTTGTTCATTTTACTTCATGCATGTGAGCCCTGTAGAGTTTGTATTTTTTTTATTGTTGCAAAGTGGTCCCATAGAGAGGGCTTTGGAACAAAAATTATGTCAATGTGTGCGATAATGAGAGCTTTTCAACAATGGGTCGATAGTGTGTTGCTTTGAGCTTTTTCATTGTCATGAAAGCATAAAGGATAGAGGGATTCTGTTCAAAGTCGTGGCCGTTGTCCTCGTAGGCATAAATGCAAACAATGGGAGCATAAAGAATGCAGTAGAAACCTTTTTCCTTCTTGCAAGCATTAAAATTCTATCAGATGTCATCGTTACTATTTTTGTATCTTTCATTTTACTTCATGCATGTGAGTCGACAGTGTCTTGTTTTGAGCTTTACCGTTGTCATCAAAACATGTGTGATAAAGAGAGCTTTTCAGGAATTAGTCGATAGTGTGTTGCTTTGAGCTTTTCCGTTGTCATGAAAGCATAAAGGATAGAGGGATTCTGTTAAAAAGTCGTCGTTGTTGTCCTTGTAGGCATAAATGCAAACAATGGGAGTATAAAGATGTCGTTGTTACTGTTTTTCCTCCCGGCAAGCATAAAAATTCTGTTAGATGTCGTTGTTACTGTTTTTGTATCTTGGGGTTATTAAAAACTATTTCAAAAAATGTTGTAGAATCCAAATTACAGTGTTCCCATAGAGCAGATAAGTAATATTGTTTCATAGAACAGTTTTAGTCTTCATGCAAAAGAGCGATCAAATTCATTGCTAGAAGATTTGTGGTCCAAGAAGCTTTCGCAAGTAGTTTGTGTAGTTAATCTTGTTTGCATTTATACTTGTGTCTCTTGAATCTAGAAAAATGCTTGGTAGTGTTTAAATGGTTTTTGCTATTAGTATCCATCGCAGTAAGAGTACTATATATTGTTATTCTTTTAGGAAAAAACAAAGACATGTTTTTTGTTTTCTAATGAAAGCTTTTTACATGGTGCAATGCTTTTGGTTGGAAGAAAAGAGGTCATGTAGTGGCCCAGCTATGGCAAATTCTTGAAGCAAGTAGTAGAAGGTGAGTTTCTAGAATGAACCTTCTCCTTTGTTTACAATTGCATATAGTAGACAGAGAAAAGGGTTGATTCAAGATTCTCACTATATTGATTGTACTTGTAATCATATTGTTGCTTTTTGTTACAAGGACAATCTTTGCAAATGGGTATTGTGAGTGGCATATGCTATGTGTTTCATAAAAATTAAGTAGTTGGGGTTCAAAAGTAGATCTTCGTTTCAAAAAATGAAGCTTTTAAAATTTTGAGAGTTTGATTTTGAAACCATATGCATAATTTGATTAAAACTAGTGGCTAAAGGTACATAATTCATTAATGCAAAATCAATGGATTTAATGGCATTTGATTAGACGTGAGACTGTTTGGATTGCTAATTAGTCTTTGAATATATAACAATCAAAAGAGATAAATAAGTATAATTATCCTTGGCCACATTTCACATTTTGACCTTCCAATCAAAGTCAATTAACAAAGTAGCAGTTAGACCTACAGAAGGTTCAAGGACTATGCTACTAGAAAAACAAATTTTGGACAATGGCTAGACAATTTGTTGAAATTGGTTTAAAAACTTTTAAGCAAATGCATTTTCCCTTCTTTTTGCTTTCATTGTACATCTTAAATGGTAGTTGGGTTTTGCATTGTTACAATGCATTTGGATACTTTGATTGTAAAATCATAGTTTAGATCATTTTAAGTGTTATTGATTCAAACCTTCCCTTGAAATACCAAGGATTCATCTAAATCTTGGAGGCAACGTACAGTTAACTATAATTATCCTTGGCCACATTTCACATGTTGACCTTTCAATCAAAGTCAATTAACAAAGTAGCAGTTAGACCTAAAGAAGGTTGAAGGACTATGCTGATAGAAAACAATATTTTCGACAATGGCTAGACAACCTGTTGAAATTGTTGTATAGACTTTAAAGCAAATGCATTTTCCCTTCTGTTTATTTTCATTGTACATCTTAAATGGAACTTGGGTTTCGCACTCTTGCAATGCATTTGGATACTTTGATTGTAAAATCATAGTTTAGATCATTTTAAGTGTGATTGATCCAAATCTTTCCTTGAAATACGAAGGATTCATCTGAGTCTTGTAGGCAATGTACAACTGTCCTATAAAGAGAGCTTTGGAACCAATGAACTGTCATCAAGGATAGAGGAATACTGTCAAATATTATGGTTATTGTCCTCATAGGCACATGTGCAAAATATGGAAGCATACAGAAAGCAAGTTAACTCTTCAATAATCCCATGAAACATAGTCTTTGTATGCATCCATGCATACAGGTTTGCATGTATATATGTGTACATGTAATTATGTATATATGAATGCATGTATCTATGTAGCCATGTATGTATGTGTGTATATACCAGATTACTGTTGCATTTGCTTTAAATATTTTTTTGTGGATGGCGCCTGCTAGCCATCTAGTCATATTGTGGTTGTTGTGCATATTGCTTTTAAAGATATATGAACTCAATTTCGTGAGTTATATTTCATATTGGTAAATTGGCATTTATCTGTTTTTGGAACCCATGGGAGTGGATTTGTGAATCGTGATTGTTTTAAAGTGCTTGTGAAAATGCAAATGCATAGCTTCATTGATAGCTATGTGCTTTGATGCATATATGCAAATTTATACGATTCATTGCTATCATGTAAAGGACACATAAATATTCATTCCCCAGGCCCATGTAGTCATTTTAATATGTGCATATATTAAGTGATCTATTGATACATGGAAATGTCCATCCATGGATACATGAACGCATATATAGTTGTAAGCGCGTGATCATGTATGTATGTGTCTGTGTATATATGTATACATCCATGCATATATCGATCCATGTGTGCATTGAAGCATGTGTGTAGCTATGTGTCTATGAATACATTTTATCTAGTTATCAGTGTCAATTAATAGAGTAGCACCCGTACCTAGATAGTGTTCAAGGATTGTGCTGATAGAAAACCATATGCATATCAATATATTAGAGAGCATGTATCTATGCATGGGTGTGTGTAGATGCTAATTGTTCTAAATTTTGGTTGTGTGTCATTGCATTAAACAATTAAGAATAAGTGCTAGGTAGTTGAAGTAAAATGACCCCATTCAGTTAGCAGATCATTCATCCTTGTATTGTCCCATATCTTAATAATTAGGCAATTGCTGGTTAGCCTTTAAGTACATAGCAATTCAAAGAAAAAAATGATTGCAATAAGCCTTGTGTGCATTAGAACTATTAATCAAAGACAATTAACAAATTAGCCCTAGAACACCATGTTTGTGTTAATGTGTTCAATACCATGTTTTTATGCATGGGTGTATATGGATACTATGAGTTGTGATTTGTACCATTGGGTTGCGTTTACTATTACTTGTATAGCCAAGTGATATGCAAGTACAGTTCATAGTTCATAGAATGCAGATACATTCAAGGACAAATACAAAGCAAGGTTGTTAGCATCCTGATAAGAAAGATGATGGATACATCCAATTAATGTATGTCACAACATCTTATAAACAATAATTCCTATCAAACGCAGATGAAACCTTCGCATTTCAATGAAAAATTCAAATAAACAATACTAAATGTAGTTTAAAATACGAATTTATAATCAAAGTGTACAACTGCCTTAAAGCACTATGAAACCTTCCTTGCATTTCTTGTTTCAAATAGACTAAAAACCGAAAAGCAATATTACTTAGCTGCTCTATGGCAACAATGTAATTTGGATTCTACAACATTTCTTGGCATAGTTTTTTATAGTCCCATGATACAAGAACAGTAACGATGACATTTGGTAGAATTTTAATGCTTGTGAGCAGGAAAAAGGTTTCTACTGTATTCTTTACGCTTCCATTGTTTGCATCTATGCCTACGAGGACAACAACCATGACTTTTAACAGAATCCCACTATCCTTTGTGCTTTCATGAGAACGGAAAAGCTCAAAGCAACACACTGTTGACTCATTGTTGGAAAGCTCTCATTACCACACATGTTGACATAATTTTGGTTCCAAAGCCCTCTTTATGGGACCACTTTGTAGCAATTAAAAAAATACAAACTCTATAGGGCTCACATGCATGAAGTAAAATGAACAAGAGGGTTTCTACATAATACGTATGAAATGCAGATGAAACCTTCGCATTTCAACAAGAAATTTGAATAGATCACACTAAAAGTAGTTTCATATATGGATTTACGCCTATGAGGACAAGAACCATGACTTTTAACAGTACCCCTCTATCCTTTATGCTTTGATGACAATGGAAAGGCTCAAAGTAACACACTATTGACTCACATGCATGAAGTAAAAAGCAGTTTAAAATATGAGTTTATGGCTATGAGGACAACAACCACAACTTTTAACAGAATCCCTCTACCCTTTATGCTTTGATGGCAACGAAAAATCTCAAAGCAACACACTATTCACTCGTAGTTCAAAAGCTCTCATTATCACACGTGTTTACATAGTTTTGGTTCCAAAGCCCTCTTTATGGGACCACTTTGCAGTAGTCAATAATATACAGACTTTATAGGGCTCACATGCATGAAGTAAAATGGACAAGAGGATTTCTACATAATACCTATCAAACACAGATGAAACCTTTGCATTTCAACAAGAAGCTCAGATAAAAAATACTAAAAGTAGCTTAAAAAATGAATTTATAATCAAAGTATAACAATGTCTTAAAGTACTATGAAACCCTACTTGCATTCCTGTTTGCATGTACCTGGTTTAAACATTTAATTATTGGTTCTTGATAATGGAATGAAATGAACTTGGACAGATGGAAATAGAATGATCCCATGGAATTGGAACATCAGTGTTTGCATGCCTTTAACATGGTAGCAGATTTGCATGCATGAGACTTATTTGAATCTCAAATGTCATAGTATATGTGGCACATTAGCTAGTTGGCTTAACATGATAGCTTTCGAACAAGTTAATTCAGTGATCAATCAAGCTAATTGGCTGATGAATTAATTGTGTTCCATGGTTAGTCATAGCTAATTATTGGTCATCTTTATCCTCCAAATCAGTTAAATAGATGTTGCTTATTCACATTCACAGATACACAATATTTCTAAACCTTTTTGTGTGCTTTTAATATGAAAAAGAGCTTTAGAACATGATATGTACATTCATCTAAGGATAATAAGGCATAGATTTTATGACAGATATAATGGTTTGTAATGGTATCATGAATATGCATACCAAATATAGAAGCACAAGCAAAAACATTTAAACTGTTTGACAAAATTCCTCGAAGAAATGCTAGCTCTTGGTGTGTAATGAGTGCAAATTATGCAAAGAAATATTTGTCAGAGAAGGCTTTTTGCAAGCATTCAAGCAAATCAGCCAAATAGCTGATCAAGCTAACTGTGAATGAAGTTACTTGACTAGTCAATGAAACTAGTTCAATGATAGATCAATTTTCTTGAATAGTTAATTATAGTTAATTAATAAACATCTTTGTACCCGAAACCAATTAAACCAATCATGGCCATTCATATGCAAAAAAAGGAATTTCTTGAAAAAGCTTTGTAGACAAGGAAGCAAATGCAATTGCTAAGTGGAAACCCAAATTACAAAATCCTTGCCAACATCTTCCTTTCTGTTTCTTGTGCTACAAATATTCAATAGGCTATAGCTGTCCACATTAATATGTATCTATGCATGCAGCCATTGATATATGTATCTATGCAGCTTCTATACATGTATATTTAAGCATTCATGTATCCAGCTATGCATCTATCTATCTATCCATGTAAGTATGTTTCTATGTATTCTTCTACCTATAGATGCATCCATGCATATATGTGTCTGTGTTTCTATGTACAAATGTATACAGGCATCTATCCATGTATGTTCCAATGTATCTATGAATACATCTACCCATAGGTACATGTAACTATGCATCTATGGATACTATGATAGATGTCCACATCCATGTATCTATGGATGCATGTATCAAGTACCTTGGTCCCAGGTCTTGACTCTGCAGCAACAACATCTCCTGTGACTACACAGATGTGCAGAATAACAAAAAATGAAGTGCTCAAAGTAAGTAATTACAATTCATCTCTAGTTGCTAAAATCTATATTACATGATAAACAAGTAAGAACTTTTGGGTAAATGAAGGTCATGAACATTGAACCAATAGTAGGACAATCACTACAACATTTAAGTTAACCTATGGTGCAGATTCTCTTTTCCATTATCAATTTTATTCCCAATTTCATACATGAAGAACTTTGTCAACCTGTAGATCCTGCTATTAGCCATCACTTTGATCCATGATTTCCATTTCTTTTATCAATGAATTCCATATCTTTGATCCATGAAGAACTTCTTCAACCTATGTATCCATGAATTCTATATCTTTGAGGATATTCTTCATGGATGAAATTGGGAATACAATTGATAATGCAAAAGAGAGTGTTGAGCATAGGTTTACTTAAATGTTGTGGTGACTGTCAAACTGTTACTTTAACGTTCATGACCTTCATCTACTAAAAATTTCTTGCTCATTTATACCTTGTTATTTATACTTGTGATATTACATTGCATATGTCTCATTTTATTCACCTTGAAATCTCAATACTGAAATACAGTAATAGAAAGTAATCAAGTAATTATAGTAACACAAAATAGATTCAATAAAACTAATCAAAGTAATGCAAATGCTTTCAAACACCCGGTGTGTTGTCCCTGATGAGTTTATTTGTTTACATGTGTGTGTTTCGACCTATAAGTATATATAACATAGCAATGTCAGTCCATCTCACATTTCATTTGATGATAATTTAAATTTCTCTCATCTGATATAGGAGCCATTCATCAAAGTCAATTAAAAAACAAGTCAATCTTGCACTTGAATCATGCAAATTAAGTCAATTCTATCATTAATCATAGTAATAGTAAACAAATGCTTATTAGATGATGTCATTGTTGAAATCCTATTTGCATTTTCTGTTTACATGTGCCTGGTTTAAACATTTAATTATTGGCTCTTGATAATGGAATGAAATGAACTTGGACAAATGGAAATAAAATCACCCCATGGAATTGGAACATCTATGTTTACATGGATTTAACATGATAACAGACTTGTGTGCATGAGACTTATTTGAAACTCAAATGTCATATTGTGTGTGGCATATTAGCTAGCTGGCTTAACATGATAGCTTTCATGCAAGTTAATTCAGTGATCAATTAAGCTAATTGGCTGATGAATTAATTGTGTTCCATAGTTGGTCATAGCTAATTATTGTCAAAGTTGTAAATGCCATAGATGAAATGGTATGAATAAAATTCTAGTTTCTAGTTTTCCTTGAAATGCAATAAAAAAACTGCTATAAAGGCATAAGACAAGGTTGTGTAACATATTGCCATTCCTTTATCTAATTTCTTTGGACACAAATGCTTTACACATTTGATTGCAACAATAGCATGTCTACGAAAATGGGACAATAGAATCATAGTTCAATATAGTTTTTAGTGGTGTATCATGTCACGATACATATAAGCGATCACGGTATTTGTAGCAGTTTGCTTGTGGTGAAAGGCTTATTGAGTGTTTACTATGCAATAATCCATATAACGCAGGTAAATTGGTACCAAGGGCCATTGAGCCCATCAGCAAATAGATGGATGCATGTATACCACCAGTTGCATATAGGGATCGTGAAGCTTGGAAATGAATAGTTGGTATGGTTAATTAAGAGACATCTTTGTACACTTAAATCAATTAAACCGGTGCATTGGCCATTCATATGCAAAAGGTAAACTATTGAAAAAGGCTTTATAGACAAAATAAATGCAATTTGTAAGCTGAAGTACAAAATCTTGACAAGATCTTCTTCTATTTTCTTATGCTACAAATATTCCATGACTCTCATTTTGTCCATATTAATTGTATCTCTTTGTCTATGTTGAACCTATTTATTTATTCTATTGCTTTTGCTATTATTTCATGAAAGCTCAAATGTCATAGTATATGTTGAGTAGCAGCCAATAAGTCCATCTCGCATTTTTCTCATGACGATTTAATTTGTCTCATTTGTCTCTGAACCATTAATCAAAGTCAATTAACAAACAAGACAATCTTGCACTTAGCTCGTGCAAATTAAGTCAATTCTATCTTTTACTCATTAATGAAATTAACTAATCAGTTTAACAAGATAGCTTTCAAACAAGTTAGGTCAGTGATCAATAAAGCTATTTGACTGATGAGTCAATTGAGTTCAATAGTTAGTCATAGTGATAGCAAACAAATCATTGTTTGATGATGTCATTGTTGAATTTGCTTTTGTGTCCCTGGCTGCACTTTTGCTATGCCTTGAAGCAATGATGCTTCATGGTTTTGATGATGTCATTGTTGAATTTTCTTTTGTGTGCCTGTCTGCACTTTGGCTATAGCTTGAAGCAGTGATGCTTCATGGTTCAAGTATTAAGTGTAATTGAAAACCTTTCTTGACTTATATTCATTGATTTAAATCTGTTTGGAAACCATACTTGCAGTAGTTCTTTAGGCTCGATGCAAAACAACAATATAGTTAAAATGCATAGCAAAAGCCTGTAGAGGACCATGTTTGCACTTGTGCATTTGGAATTCAAGAACCTATGATAAATAGACTACTAGGTTAATCTGTTTCCAACTGATACTTGTTTCCATTCAATCTAAAAATAAACTAGCTCGTGTATTTTGATGTTTGTACTATTAGTATCCATTACACTATCACTGTCATCCATTGCAATTATAATTTTGGCAGTTGTTTGCACAAATGTGTTTTCATGCATTGTGAAAGCCAACTTGTACTTCTGGGATAAAATGGAGCAAAATAGATAAAAGTAGCAATTTGTTGCCTTGAGTAACTTGTCTCTTGGTATTCATTCAACGAGCACAAGTGCTTTTGCTCTGTCACTGTAAACGTCTCCTTTCTACTGATAAAAGCTGTCAGTTTTCTAGCCTATGTCTTTGCTTAAATTTATTTGTATATGTCATCTTGTTCCAGACTCTCATTAAAAAAAGGAATCTCCATATTCTACCACCAAAGAAAATGCATTAATGTCAAAGGAGTTTGAAATTCAAGATAACAAACCTAATAGCACTCACTTGGATAAACTGTTTTCTATTGTGACAATTTTATTGGCTCGTAGCGTCAAGGCAAGAATACTTATGCACTTTGGTTGAAATCTTTTAATTAGTTCTTTATTTGTTGAGTAAAATACTTATGCATTCTTGCGAGAAATGCATTAACCGCCGGCGATGACCAAATCACATTTAAAGCCATTTAACCACGTTATTATTTTTTTGTATAGTTTTAGATTTGGAGAGCTATTTTATATCTTTGATGGGTTATCTATTTTTTAATCCTTAAGTAGCTTCCAAAAATCATCTTCGTTTCAGAAATTTTTGGGGAAAAATGCGAGCGCGCCATTAATTATAACAAATTTAATAAAGGCGTTGAGGTGGCTAGAACGTTATCCGTGAATCAGTTAAATGCATTAAAATGTCGGGGAAGCTGCGGCATAAAATTGGTTAGTTAGAAATTCGTAAAGGCATAGTTTATCAGGTGGTAGGGTAGGCGTCTGAGAGGTATAGATAAAATTAAATGCATTGAATGGCATGTGGCTCAAGGTGAAGGCGTTGGGATGGCTTGGAGGCCACACGTGGCCAGGGTACTTTGGTCATTTAATATAGAGTTAAGTTACTTGGTATGCATTTCTATTACTTTGTGTGTGTTGTTTTTGTCTTCTCTAAGCTCTTGTTCTGAGGAAGAGTTTGTAGCGACTAAGCAAGAGATACTTGAGATGATAATTTGTTACTCTCCACAGTTCCTTTCCATTGAAGTGCATTCGGAGGTTGTGTTTCATAGTGCTTTAGTTCCTCTCACTATCTTTTTTGCCCTAATGTGTGATGCATGTATGTATGTATACATGTTTCTATACTTATAAAAGCATTTATCCTATGTGCATATCTATGCTTGGAACATTGTGATGCATATATGCATATATACATATGACTCTCGATATATCTATACATATATCAATATTTATGCATATATGTATATCTATATAGATGCATCTATGTGTATATGCATGTAATCACGTGGATGCATATATGTTTATGTCCATCGATGCATTAATCTGTCTTTACATGGATGTATCTGTACATATATATACATATGTATAAATATATGTGTGTGTCGATATGCCTTTTCTACAAAAGAGTTTACAGTGACAGGGCAAAGGTTGTCATGGTTCCAAAAAAGGACACTTGTAGACAAGCTATTCCAGGCAATAAATAGTTTCTTTTATCAGTTTTCTTTTATTTTAATGTCCATAAGCACATTGGGTTTCACAGTGCTTAGCCTATGTTGTTCTTCAAAGACTAGTTCCTTAGACATGCAATTGTCTTTTGTCCATTGTAGAATGTGAGGGCTTAACAATAACTTGGCGCTTATATGCTCTCTAAAGATTACATATCTTCAATTACTGTAGAGCTGTTCCATAGTGCAAGCTTTTAAGCCGCTGTTCTGTTAACATGTTCCATAATAGGACCTTACAAACTATATGAGCACAATGTGTTAAGAGCACTTTACAAACTGTCAACCAAATGCAATTTCCAGATATAAGCCTAAACTCCACAATTGCTTTCATCTCTCCCGTTGTTATTAAAGCATAAAGCAAAGAGGTTTTTTTCACAACTTCTATTTTTTGTACTTTTACCCGATAATTCACTTTATTCATTAATGAATCAAATTATCTTAATTAATTGATTTTCTTTTTCCTTTTGTCATTTCATATCTAATTAATTAGAAAACTGCTGAATAGTATTTATATTCATAATAATTAAAACAAAGAAATAATTATAACTATCCTTGTGCACATTTGGCCAATCAAACAAAGTCAATTAAAAAATCTGATTCCACTTATTCACTGATAGTATTGGCATACAGTTTCCTTGAAGAGTCTTGAAAAAGAGGATTACTCAAACACCAATAAGGATTCTGATTTGTAACATTCCTATCCAAATCATCTTCATTCAATAGGATTTTGTGGCATACATTAATTGGATGTATCACATC
>VDFB02290630.1:0-29523 GCA_007258455.2 Sequoia sempervirens | reverse complement strand
CCATGTTAGTATTCAAAAAGAAAAAATACATCTCCAATCATCAAGTGTATACCTATCAAGTGGTTGTCTATGCCTTGTAGACCTACGAACAAGTTGAGTTGAGGTTCTCCCTCCGTTTTTGAAGATTCAGAGCTAGATGAGATCTCCTCAAATTCTTCTCTATTCATGGGCCTCGATTCAACATTCTCAAGTGTAGAAGGAAATTGATTCACATGTTGTTGTTTACTTTGTTTTAGTTGCAATGTAATAGAAGAAGGCTTAGTTTCTCTAAAAATAACACTTCACCAATATATTACATTTTGTGGAATAGGATCCCAAAGCTTGTATCCTTTCACACCATAACTATATCTAATGAAGATACATTTCATAGCCTTGTTCTCCAACGTTGTTCGCTTCTCCTTGGGCACACGTGCATATGCCTCTCAACCAAAAACTCTAAGATGTCTTAATGAAGGCTTGCGACCCAACCATGCCTCTATAGGAATCTTATCAACAAGAGTTGATGTAGGAGACATCTCAATCAGATAATAGGTAGTGGCAACAACTCCAACCCAAAACCTTTTTTCTAAGCCAACACCACTTAACATACTCCTAGCCTTCTCCATCAATGTCTTGTTCATTATTTCTGCAACTCCATTATGTTTTGGAGAATATAAAGTTGTCTTTTGTTATTGAATACCACAATATTTATAGAATCTATCAAAATCATTAGAGAAAAATTCACCACCATTATCAGTCCTCAAACATTTTAATTTATTTCTAGTCTACAACTCAACCATTGCTTTAAATTCTTTAAATCAACTGAAAACTTCAAATTTACTCTTCAAAAAATATACACATGTCCTTCTACTATAATCATCAATAAATGAAACTTAATATGTAGATTTACCAATCAAAGGAACATCTATAGGACCAAACACATTAGAATGAATAAGATCCAATACACCACAAGATTTATGAGAACTCAAGTAAAACTGAACACGATTTTTTTTCCATTGTGTCCTAGAAAAATGGCCCCTTATTATTTTTATGGCCTTTCAGGTCTTGTTTCATGGTGCTTTGTCTATTTTTCTCTGATTTCATATTGTAACATGGCTTGAACATGCATATTTAGGACTAAAATTCAAAGAATGATGTCTTGTGAAGGTGTTTGAAGTGTTGTAAGACATTTCTACATTCTTCTAGACTCTATTTATTATAATTCACCTAAAAATCACCTTTTCATCACTAAACAAGCCCTATTTTGAAGTGTTGTAAAGTCTTGTAACAAGATTTCACGCTTTTCTAGGTACAACTTCACTATTTATCCCTTTCTCATGCTTTATTTGGTCCCTTTATGCCCTCATATGTCTTAATTAAGTGTATTTTTGAATATTATCCCAAGAAATAAAATTAATTTCAACATTATTCCCGACACCCATTTTCAGGTCCTAAGTGGGACCCATTCGCCATGGGTGGTGAATAAGTCCCCCTTGGCCCCAAATTCAAAATATTTTAAATTTCCTTTCGATTTTTTATTCAAAAACACTTGATGTCAGCCTGTGATGAGGTATGAATGGGTAACTAAGGCACACGAATGTATAAATAAGTGATTTTCACCTCATTTTACATCTATTGATTCAAGCATTCAACCATCTTGCAACATCAATTCAAGCACTTTGAAGCATCCATTGACATTACTTCATACTTGCATCATTAAGGGTTTGGTAAGTTGATAGCAATTGCATGTTGTTAGTTTATTATTCTCTTGTATTTCATTATTTCATTATTTCATTAAGGGTTTGACTACCAAAAGTGGGGTTTGACCAAGGCAAACCCCTATTTTCTAACCCTCAACCATTTTTCTCCTATTGCATGTGTGTTTACAGTCTTTTGTGTGTAGATTTAACAATCTTTTAGGTGTTAAAGATTGATTTACACGTCAACTAGGTGCTTCAAGTCAACTCAAGTCTATTTCAAGCTTGGAGAAGGTTTTTTGCCTATTTCCTACAAAATTGACTTCGGCAACCCAATAATCAGTGATTTCCAAATTTGGTGTTGCAAAGTTGTCTCCTAATTTTTTAGAATTTTGGGAGAGGAATGATTCACCACCAGTGGCGAATGAGTCCCACCTTAAGACTAAAAATCTGAATTTTGTCATATTCTAGATCTCGATAGATAGAAACATGTTCTCAACACCTTTTCACCAGGAGGAGGATTGATTCGCCACCCTAGGCGAATGAATTCCACTATAAAATTTTAGTGACTTCAAACAACATTCCCAACATTCCAATATCATCAAACATTACCCAAGTGCACTCTGATTTACCCTATTTCATTTTGTTCTACATTATTTCATCATTTACTTCATTGTTTGCATATCATACTGTGTTTTCAAACATAGCATAAATCTTACTTTTGCATTCATATTCAGTCATTTAGATCACTTAATTGAATTTATTTTACTTTATCTTGATTAGACTACATTGCACATAACATAATTTGAATGAACTAGTTAGCATTTTTGGCTCTTACTCTCTCCTTTTAGGTGAAAAACCCTAGAAGAGTTAGAGAGGTCTTAGAGAGCCAAATATCAACGGTTCATTTTGGTGAACCCGACTTTTGAACACTTTGCATTTCATATTTCATTTGCATTTGCATCCTAGATTACATTTGCATTAACATTCAATTAGTACATTGTTTTGTTTTAGCATTCTAATCATTTTCATATTACATTAGTGAAATCTTTGTTTAGATTCCATTTTTGCATTGCATCTCATTAAAAATATTGAAAATTTGCATTTTTCATCCTTGATTGCATTCTATAGAGCATTAAAATCACATTAAAATTTCTAAAAACACACACTCGTGAGAAGATGCTTTAGACTCATGGCATCTCGTGATAGCACTTTCATTGTGGACCTTGGGATCTCATGAGCTCCTACTCCTAGTATGGAAAATGGTGCATTAGGGACTAACAATACCACTTCTATGCCTTCCCCTTTCCATCCAATGAATGTTGACAACCAAAACAACTCCCTTCTGGAAGACAAGGTCATTAATATTCATGAGGATTTTTCACATTTACAACAAGACTTGTCACTTGAAAACATTTCCACCACTACCATACAGCCATTAAAAATATTCATCGTTTGATTGAAAGTGATGATGGCTTGCAAGTGATGAAGAGAATTTCCGAGATTAACAATAAACATGCCTCTTCTAACACCCAATCCGCAAACATTCCTGTAAGCCAAGGAGGACCCCAAGTCCCTCCCCCATCAACCATAGCATCTATACCAACTTATACCAATCTGCAAGTCCACACAACTATGCAACAAGTTAATTATGCAGCTACTTCTTTCCCGATTCCACCTAGCATTCCTACTTCTCTTGTGGCATCGCAAGTCCCTTCCACCATCTTCACACCCCTTAGTATTCCTTTCACTTCCCCTAACATTACCTACACTCCATCTCACCATTTTCCCTTCCACATCAACCCACTTACCCCGACCCTATTCTTACACAACTCCTTAACACTATTTCATCCATGCAACACCAACTTTCCACCATTAGCCAAGGTCAAACCACTCCACCCACATATCATGTTCATAGCAGCCCCTTATCCTTATAAATATTACATACCCCGATGCCACAAGGGATAGAAATACCTCAATTTGAGAAATATGGAGGAAAAGGAGACCCTATCAACCATGTTAATTCCTATACAGCTTTGTGTAGTGACTTTTTCCTTGATGATAAACTCTTAGCTAAAATTTTCCCAAGGACCTTGAAAGACACTACCTTAGAGTGGTTTTCCAACTTTCCTAATCATTCCATCCATTCATTCAATGAATTGGTGGATGCTTTCATAATTCACTTTCAATTTCACATGACACCTAAAAAGATAATGGCTGACCTCATGCGATGTAGACAAAATACGAACAAAAAAGTCACTGACTTTATTTCACAATACCAATCCTTGTATGCTCAAATTGATGTCAAGATTCCTGATGCACATCTACAAAATATTTTTATCAAAAACTTGCACACAACACTTCAAGATAAATTAACTATGATAAAATTCCCTTCATTCATGCATTTATGTACAATGTTATGTGACTATCAAAACTCGGTTTCAAGTCATGATTCAAAATCCACTTCTATCCAAGCTAAAAACCCTGAACACAACAATCAAAATCCAAATAACACACAAAACTTCTGCAAACCAAATAGAGGCTTTTTATAGGTTAATCTTCCTCCTCAACCACAACTGCAACCCACAACTCCACCCGTTCCAAATCAAGTGTCAGTTGTTAAAGTAGCGGTGCCTTATACCTATGGGGACCCGAAGAGACAATTTACTCCCCTACCTAATACCATCCATAACACAATGAACCATTTAATTCAACAATACATGCTCACTTTTCCACCCATTAGACCACTTGATCTTAATCAGCCATTACCACCCACCCTCAAACCTAATGCTTATTGTCATTTTCATCACCAAAATGGACATGACACTGAACACTGCAAGCATCTAAAACATTTAGTTCAAGACCTCATTGATTCAAGTCATTTGTCCATTGCAAGTGTTAATGATCAAGGCAATAAGTCCATTGCACCCCCTAACCAGAATTTGCAAATTTTCACCAATCCTATGCCTAAACATACTACTTCATTTGTTAAGGCTAGTGAACCTTCAAACACCGATGTAATGATTGTTGATACAAACAATGAACAACAAGATATACCTCCACTTGTTACTGAAGATAGTCCTATGGATCAACTTGTGGCTATGATAGACATTATCCCTCGTAAGGGACAAACCACTAAATATCTTGATATCACTTTTTCTTTTAAAGACATACTACAAAACCTTCCTGGTGGTCCTCTCTACATTGCTGGAAAAATCTATAATAAGCCCACTAATGGGATATTAATAGATCCCTCTTGTGGAGAGAACATGATCACAGAGGAGTTTCTAGTATTACATGAGCTATATCAAGATGATTATAATAAATTGACTGCATGGATTAAAACACATACTAGTTTTGCATGCCCTACGATCAGATCGATCGTACTCCCCTTATAGATAGGACCTAAAACTTTGGATGTAACATTTTCAACTATTCCACAATTTGACCAATTTTGTTTGCAGCTAGGCCACCCTTGGCTTCGCTCAATGAAAGCAGCCCCATCAGTTGTTCACAAGTGTTTGAAGTTTCCACATGGAAATGAGATATTCACCATACACCATAGTGGCTTTAATCCCTTATCTTCCAAAGGTATTTTTTCCTTAGAATCCTTTTGGCCTACACCCATGGAACCCATCACCCCTCGAGAGGACTTCTTTTTAATTGCTTATCAAAAATTCAAAGCCAAAAAGATAGTTGAATTGTCTCTTTGTAATGCATCCCCATCCACTTCCACACCTCCTATCATAGATGAAACCATGCTTCATCCTGAGTCTGACATTGAGAAAACCATGCAACCTCATTAACAACCACCCTTAGCTACTTCCCCACCATCATTTAAATGACCAGGGGAAAATGAACCAACTCCTATCATGCCTCCTCATGTTAAACAAGTGTATAAAGCTAAAGAGAAAGTGATTGACCCATCTTCTTCAGCTTCTTCTTCTCTTCCCTCTTTGGAAACAGAAGACCCTATGATGACTCAATCCGCTCTTACACCTCAACAACTCCAACATAGAATCAATAGAAAGCACGGTGCTAGGGAACGTAGGTGTCATCATCGTCTCCTTACTCATCAATCTCGCCTAGAAGACAATAAATAAAATCAACCTCCACCTTTGACATAAGTAATAGATGACAACCCTCCTTCCCTCGACCTACCACAAGACAGCCCAGTGCAACCATCACAACAAAATGAACCAATCCAACAATCACATCTTTTGATACATCCATCCTTAGAAATCACCCTTCATCCTCCTATTGTCCTTAATATTGATGATGATGATGATGATGCAACGATAGCAAAGATAGATGAAGAAGTGCATAACGACTTAAATTCTCTATTTTCATCTACAATGAGCTTACATGATAAATCTTCTCAACCAAGTGAAGAACCTGGTATGACTCCCAGTTTGATACTTGCAATTATTCCTTTGGATAGTCAACTACCCTCGCATTACACTGAACATGATATGGAGGTGGATGACTTGTTAGATGGTTGACTTGCATGGCCTATGTATCCTTTTTCCTTTTCTCTTTTCCTTTTTGGTTTTCCTTTTCATGTGTGTATCGTGTTCCCCCGTATCGTGTGTTTGATGTTCTTTCTCTTTGTACACTTCTTCTATTTGTACCTTTATTGACCCCAAATCCATAGATCCCTTATGTGTTTGGTGTGCTTTCTTTCTGGAGGGCAACTCCCTTTCTTTGTTTTTCATTTTTCCTTGACATGATGCAATTACCTTTGAAACATATGACTTGGCATAGGGCTTTCCAAGTTGGTTCTCATGTCTTGTTTTCTTTTTGCATTTCTTTCCTTCATCAAAAGTAATTTCTCACATAATGATGTGTAGAAATTCCTTTAAAGTGGGGAGCATACATTACCATAATTCATTCGCATTCTTGGTTCTTAGTGTAGCCTTCTCATTTATATGATGCGGTCATCACTTTGTGGATGACATTGGGTATGATGTCCTTCATAAGTGTGATC
This sequence comes from Sequoia sempervirens, assembly GCA_007258455.2. Taxonomy (NCBI): domain Eukaryota; kingdom Viridiplantae; phylum Streptophyta; class Pinopsida; order Cupressales; family Cupressaceae; genus Sequoia; species Sequoia sempervirens. Next base: position 22,860 of record VDFB02290630.1, on the reverse strand, counting down.
TATCTTAGCATATTACATTTCTCTTGGTGGCCTGATGTGATGTACTACATCCCCTAAGTTGTGAATATTCTATCTTTGATTGGTCCTCTTTTGGAGACATTAGACACAATTATCCCTAAGTGACTAACCTTTCATGAACTGAACAAGACTCCTTTGAACATATTTCACATTTTACACTTTACATTTTACATTTTTCACTGAAAGAACTAGGAGATAGAGATATATGACAAGCATAGTGAAGATAGAATGCATAAACTCAACCTGTTATTATTAGACAGTCAAGGGTTTCCTTATAAAGGAGAAATATCCAAGATCTAGACAAAATATCAAGAAAATATCTAGAAAACATCTAGTCTATGTCAATGAGTCATACAACAATGAATGCCTAAGTAGGCTTAGGTCAACCTATGTGTAAGAAAGTATTAATGTATACACTGACACCCCCCCTTAAGCATAACTTAGGTGGGCATGGATAAAATGGGTCCCGGCTACTAGCCATGTTAGGTACCCATGCACAAAGTAATCTCTCATGAAATGGAGAAAAGTAGAAAACCCTATGGGAAAAAACTACCCTCCAAAAGAGAGATAAGATGCATAAAAATTATACACATGAAGAAGTACTACTTCTTTCACTAAGTACAATATATGATTTCCTCCATAAGAGATAAAATGATAGAAGGTCTATGAGACCCCCCCATAATAAATGTCCTGCTACATTAAGGTTGGATAGTTGACAAAGGATGCAGACATAGATCCAAGAATGCTTCACAATGTTCCTTCCCTTGGGAAGAAATGAAACCAACTGAAGATGCAAGATGTCTTCCCATGTGATAAGATGTATGTCATCAAGGGTTTGGTAAGTTGATAGCAATTGCATGTTGTTAGTTTATTATTCTCTTGCATTTCATTATTTCATTAAGGGTTTGACTACCAAAAGTGGGGTTTGACCAAGGCAAACCCCTATTTGCTAATCCTCAACCATTTTTCCCATATAGCATGTGTGTTTGCAACCTTTTGTGTGCAGATTTAACAAGCTTTTAGGTGTTGAAGATTGGTTTACAAGTCAACTCAAGTCTATTTCAAGCTTGGAGAAGGTTTTTGTTTGTTTCCTGCGAAATTGACTTCGGCAACCCGACAATCAATGATTTCTAGATCTGGTATTGCAGAGTTGTCTCCTAATTTTTTAGAATTTTTGGAGAAGACTAATTTTCCACTAATGGCAAATGAGTTCCACCTTAGGACTGAAAATCTGAATTTTTTCAGATTTTAGATCCCAACAGACAGAAACCTGTTCCCGACACTTTTTCATCAGGAGGAGGACTAATTCGTCACCCTGGGTGAATGAGTCCCACTATGAAATTTAGTGACTTCAAACAGCATTCCCAACATTCCAAGATCATCAACCATTGCCCAGGTGCACTCTGATTTACCTTATTTCATTTTTTTTGCATTATTTCATCATTTACTTTATTGTTTGCATATCATACTATGTTTTCAAACATAGCATAAATCTTACTTTTGCATTCATATTCAGTCATTTAGATCACTTAATTTCATTTAGTGTACTTCATCTATATTAGACAACATTGCACATAAGATCATTTGAATGGACTAGTTAGCATTTTTGGCCCTAACTCTCTCCTTTTAGGTGAAAAACCCTAGAATAGTTAGAAAGGTCTTAGAGATCCAAAAATCAACGGTTTATCCATAAATGCAATGCTCATAAAATTTGAATTCAAGATTACAATTAGACAAACCTTCAACAAGGTTTTTATTTTTCAAGGTCCTTAGACCCTTTTCTCCAATTGGCCATGTCTCTAGTACAATAACATAGTTTTTTGTATAGGTAAATTTGATTTAGAAGAAAGAGTACCCTTGGGTACCAAAAATCCATGCATGACCATCTGTTGAAGGTGAAGCCCTCACTTCTTCCACAGAATTTCTTTTAACATAAGTAATATTGCACTCAATAGTGCATGCATCAAGCTTTTACAATGTACCATATCTGACACCTCTAGCAATCTCCATAGCACCTCTGACCATCTTGCATTTTGCATCAAAAAATACTGCATACACACTTGCATCTATTAGTTTACTTATAGATAACAAATTTCATGCTAACCCAGGGATACACAACACACCATTAATCCTTTTTATTCTACCATCAAGAAACATGATTTTAACTTTACTATGGCAAACAATTTCTAAATAAGAATCATCACCCAAGTACACCTTACCTCCTTCAAATTCTTCATATTTATAAAACCAATCTCTATTAATGTTCATATTGAAAGATGCACCTAAGTCAATTAACCATGCATCATTAAGTGCACAAGTTTCCAAAGTTGTAATGAATGTGTTTCCATCTTCCTTCTCGGACTCATAATCAGAATCAAATTTCTTCTTTTTCTTCTTTACTTTTTTGCATTCCTTATGAACATGTCCAGGTTTACCGCAGTTCTAGCAAATAACTTTGGACTTTCTAGGAGATTTAGATCTCCTCTTGGACTTGGATTTTTCATGCTTCTCATTTTTCTTACTTTTTTCCTTAGGTATTCCATGAAAATTTAGGGCCTTCTTGGTAGTGATGCATACCTTCCTCCTCCTCTCTTCAGAAAACAAAAAACCCACCACATCTTTAGTCTTAAAAATTATAGAAGTACTCCAAATATAGCCATAACAAAAGAATCCCATGAATCAAGCAAAGAATAAAGAAAGATATGACATTTCTCCTCCTCATTCATTTTGACACCAACTAATGCCAATTGAGCCACCAACATTTTGAATTCTTCTAGGTGGTTTGTAATTCATCCACCCTCTTTCATTCTCATGGAATACAAATTCTTCCTCAAGAAAATCTTGTTCACTAAAGATTTGGCTTGATACATCTCACCAAGCTTCTTCCATAGTTTTTGTGTAGAGGTCTCCTCATGGACATTAATTAAAACAGAGTCTACCAAGCACAACCTGATTAGACCCTTGGCTTTACAGTCCATAATATCATATTGAGCAACTTGACTAGGATTTGCAAGCCTTGAAACATTCTCATCAACAACATCCCAAAGATCTCGATCTATCAACAGATCCTCCATCTTTAGCTTCCACATTTTAAAATTATTTCTAGAAAATTTATCCACCTCTATTCTCTTTAATGAACTTGCCATCTAAAAATTCTTGCAATAAGATCACAAAGCATCTTTTGCTTAAGCTCCCACTAAAATATGGATTAGTTCAAAAAACCCAACAACCCACAATTGAAACCAAAGGTGATCATGCTCTAATACCACTTGTAAGGAAGCTAAGGTAGCAAAACAACTTCCTACACTAATCTTGAGAGGAGAATAATGCAAAAAAATTCAAATCTTTAGTAGTTACATAAACATAAATAGAAAAAAACATAAATATTATGCATACCACGACATAGTAATTTACATGGGGAAAACCTTTTTAGGAGAATCCAAAAGCTGCCCAATATATTATTCAAAAATCACAAAGATTATAATATACTTGTAGAGCAAGCTTCTCATAGGAGTATCATCACCAAAGATTCAAAGGCAACACGACTGCTAACAAACTCTCAAAATACATCACCGTCTATAATCATAGTACAACGCCCTCGTAAAATAGGGTTACCATCTAGGGCAACACAAGCCAACAAAATATCCACCATTAAATCTAAAACCTAATAATTAACAGTCTACATTTACAATGTATCATTTATTTAATGTATGTTAGTCATTTTAGAAGTTTCCTAAAAAAATTAACAAAAAAATCGTTACACACATCCTACTCCTCCCCTTTCTACCATTGTATATTACACCTATCAGTGTAACTAGGAAATATATATATTCATATATATCCTATCAACAATAACATTTATAATTGCAAGGTTGAGACACATTTTCCCAATAGGGGGGAACCTAAAAAATGGTTCTTCTCCTCAACATGATGAACCTAGTAATCCTAAGGAAGGCACAAACCTAGAAGTGGGTGTAGAATGGATTAAAAGTAAATTGAAAAAAAAAATACAGAATATAAAAGTAAGAGGTCCATACCATAAGAGAAAAGGTATGGATGAAATATTTCCTAAATACTTTGAAAGATTTAGGAATATTAGGTATGAAACAATGAATATGGAAATTGATGACATTTAATTATTTAAGCTAGAAGATAAGGGGAACTAAATCCCCAAATATAAAATACATAATAATTCAAAGATGCCTAAAATTTAAAAAGGAAAAGGATGCAGTCCTCCTTCAAGAGGTTAAAGTTGTTAATTTCACCTTGGAAACCAATCTCAAGTTAATTTAGAAAGATGCCTCTCACTTTTTCTTCTGGGGTAAACTAATAATATCCCATTTTGAATAGCTACGTTAGGTGGATCATGCTACTAGTGTTGCACTTGGTATCTATATTATTATGAGCTTTATCATGCCATCATGCCATCCCTTCATTCCATACATCCCAACACCACCATACCTATCCTCATTTTTAATTTTGACCATGATAAAGTTGTCGACAAGATCATGAAATATTCTTTGATAATTCTTCAATATGTCCAAGTATATCATTTTAAATAAAAAACATAATTGAGTGGGAAATACCATTAGTATGTAACATAGTTCTTGGATACTACATCCTACATAACCTCCCATTTCCATCTAATATGGACCATCCCTGTCACTCTCCATAACGCATCCTTCTGTCAAACCAAGATTAAACATTGATGAATCCTAAGTATACCATACAACAATGTCAATCTCCACCCATGATCAAAAACCCCAAATTCTAAATACTCAAGCCTTCTAGATTGTGATCCCCTAGCTAATATAAAAAATATAAGATATGCAACCACTCCACAAACTAATCTTTTGTTTATCAAAATAAACTAATAACAATATAGAAAAAACTTACCAATTCTAACCAAGCAAACTAACACACATCCACAAAAGTATTCGTAATTTTCATCCTTAATGTTGCTAAATCCAAACCTTGTTTAAATCAATCAATGATTATCATTTAATATAGCATTCTCAATCCTCATGTTGTTCTCGAGAGATGGTATTTCCACATCAACAAGGTTATCACTATCATCAAATCAATCGTTTGCTTTTAATTTGATGAGGGGAAATTTTCTACTTTTCTCTTTTTTCTTCATTTATAAATGTTTTCTTTTTTACTTACGCATTTTTGTTTTATACATTACTTTTCTGCATTATTCCTTGAGACACCTCATGACCAGTATCATAATGGTCTTCCAAACTTAAATAGAACCCAAGAAAAAATACCTATAAAGAATATTAATTGAAAAGAAGCACATACTTTAAGTTCATTATATCATTAGTAATTTTTACATCCTTAATAATAAAAAATCAATATAAATAACATATATCTTAAATCATTTTCCAATTAGACAAAAAAAAAAAAGTCAATACTAAAACAAATTTGTTATAAAAGTTTCTTAAGACATTTTATTAAAAACTTGTAATTTGTTAATTTTTCCGAAGAAAACTCGTACAAAAGTTTTGCTCAATCTCAAAGTGAACTCCATATTAAAATTCCCCCATCTTCCTTTCACATAATATTCGAACAGAAGATGTGAAGCAGAAACTGAAGTAAAAATTAAATAAATTAGGTCAGAAATTTGTGTTATCAGGCCACCATAAGTAGGTACACTCCAAAGGCAATAAGGGTGGGTGTATGGAAAGCTCAAAAAATGTACGATGTTTCAGTGTCTTTATTTGCATCGCAAGTTGCGGATCAATTTCATCCAGTGCAAATTTTCTCACAAGTCTTCTGCTTCCATCATATACGTTGATTCCTTCTCCACTAACCACCACAGTCCATCCGCTGTTGTTAACTGAAATAAGCTTAATTTCTTTGGGCAAACTTATATCCACTCTACACCACCTCTTGGAGTTAATGTTTTCTAATTTCCACATAAACCCGCACTCCCTGTCAACCAAAATCAATTCACCGACATCACTCCCGGCTAAACCCCAATACACTCTAGCAACGGTCCTATATTCACGTCCCATAGAATTTTGAAATGTATTATCTCTGTAAATTGCATCATGTGGGGGTGGAATCTTTGTCGAGTGACTATCGGAAAAGTTATATTCTACAACCCCTCCATTACATGATTCATCATCCAACCAGTAAAATCTTCCTCTGTAGTAAACTCCCCGCCCTAAAGTCTCACTGCCATTCAAGCCTTCAAAACGTGTAAGCGTCCAGAGGCCGGTTGATGAATCCCAGACATCAATGTAATGCACTGAATAGCCCGCTAGCATAATGAATTTGTCGGCGGAAGTATTAAATGCTTTTACAAGACGTGGGTAAGGCGTACGGCCAGGACGAATGGCGTTTCGATTGTAAGGGAGGCGTTTCAAAGACCTGTTCTTTTCGTCGCAAATATAATAGTAAGGATTATCATACACACAGAACATGGTGTTGCTTGCTATTTCTATTCTATAAGAATGTTCTCCAAGTTTGTAAAAATCTCCATTTCCTTCTATCACCCATGAATGAATCTTACCTAAATACCACCATGGATGTATCTTACCTAACTCAATCTCATTGAATTGAAATAGAAACGCAGAGGTGTGAGAAAGATGTATGTTTGGATATATTCTGTGCATGGCAGCATAGGAGGACAGCATCTCATTCCATGCTTTCCACACAGTCCTCAATCTCACAAGACTTCTTCTTGGGAGAAGCCTTGCTATGATATTCAACGCAAGTTCATCAGGGAGGTTTCGCCAAACTTCAATTTCCATATCCATTTTTGCAACTTCTGAGTTTTTTCTCCCTACTTACCCCAACCCATGTTTTAATAACGCTTGATCAGCATTCAATGTGACATTTCAATTGAGCGTTTCAATGTGACGTTTCAATGTCATCATTTTTAAATCCTCGCTAATTAAATGTAAGGCACAATGCCTAGTGTTTAGTATACGTTAATCTATGAAAATGCTAAGAAAATACTTTCCTAGTGTTTTGATTGGAAGGGCGATGGATGGAGCAGAGTCAAAGTTTAAACCAATGTCCCTTTTCTGAATTTGAAGCCTTTGAAGTGGCAAGTCTATCCAGGGTTCACATTTGACTGTATTTATTAATTTATTTATATATATATATAATACGTCAGAATTATCCTTGGGCCTATTTTCATCATTTTTTCTCTAATCCTAACCCATGCTATTTTAAATTGTAATCATTTTTTTCTTTCAGATTATCTTCCAAAAATAATATTTAAGTTTTATTGAAAATATTTAAAAAATTTAAAAAGCAAATCTCAAACAAAACTAAAGCTTTCATAAAAAGATAAGAAGATAAGAAGATAAGATTTAAGAGTGGATATGGATTTGCATGTCGTTTGAACGCCAATTTCTAGCTGAAGAGTTTTTCCTTACACATTACTTTTTGGTGGATGCCATTGTAATACGCCTCTCGGCATAGTTAATTGAAAATAAAAAACACATTGTATTTTGATTTGCAATAAATTAATAAATACGGTCAAATGTACAGTATGATGGTTGCACAGACAATTCGTTTGAAGTCATTAAAAATGGTACTCAAGGAAACTAATGTCGAGTGGTCAATATTGGATGCAATCATTGTATACGTATTTCTACAACTATTTTAAGGTGCGTCAAGGAGAATGGATAATTACAATCGTTCTTGATGACCTATATAACTATGAATATCAGCAACTTGAATATGTTTATAGGAAGTATAGAATATTGAAGCGGATTTTTGGTTTAGAGTTGAAGGAAGATGAAAAGCTCAAAACTGTGCATGTCTTACATGCAATTATTGATAGGCTATATCATTCATAAATGGAGTTATACATAAAAATTTGAATTTCTTATTACTTCTTTTGTATGGAATGGTCTACACACTCTTTGAGATTAATGAATCTACAATTTGCATATTTGGTGAATTTGAGTGATTTGTTGGTATGGAGTGTAGAAGGATTGTTTTCTTTGAAGAGTAAGAAATTTAATTATTATTGTTCATTTTTATATAATTAAAATATATATCAAACTTTATTTTTTATATTTAATGATAAAAGATCATTTATTTTGTGATCATGTCTATAGTGTGATTTTGAAGCTTACAAGCTCAACAAAATTTTAATTATTTTTTGTATTTCTTAATTCTTATTTAATTTTAAGTTTTAACCAGCAATCATGCTTATTATGCAAACATTAATAAATACAAAAATTGAATAAAACACAAGTTTTGTTAAAAATTGACAATAGAAAGTAAGGTAGAAGCACTTGGAGCACAAAGTTGTTTAAAATGGCTAGCAATAAGAGGTTTTGATGGAATGGATTAGATCGTATACTATCAATGGCACCTTGTTGTGCGATGGGTATGCCAAGGAGGTTTGGAAGATTAATTAGGCTAAATTTTGGTTTTTTTTAATAAATTTGAGCAAGACATGAGGTCAATTGATATGTAATTTGGCAAATGATGTTGTTTGTGGAAAATAGTTCTCAAAGGAGAAGTGATAGCTTCAAATCAACCATGCATTCATTTGTAGGAACATGAACATGGAAGGAGAGAGAGAAAGAGAGAGAGAGAGAGAGAGAGAGAGAGAGAGAGAGAGATAAAGTGGGGAGCGTGTAAAGTCGGTCATTATTATTTTTAGTTCAGTCAGAAGGGAAACTAAAATTAAAATTATATGTACATATATTTTAAGTATAGTATTATATTATAAATTGTATATTTAAATTAAATATTTTTATTTATTATTTATTATATTTTAATTTTATAATGTAAATTAATAAATGTATTTTAAAATATTAATATATTCTAAAAGTATATATTATATTAAATATTTTAAAATATTTAACACATTTTTTATTTAATTTTATATAAGAGTTAAATTATATTTCTACTTATTATTGTGTACTATATATAGTATATATAGTTTGGGAAAACTACTACTGGTGAGAGTAGCTCTTATTATATTGATTTTAAAAAAGCTTGTACACAGTTTCTTGATAATACATTATTTATTCTTGAGCTAATAGGAATACAATGAAATATGTCTTGTTGTTAGTTTAGTCAAGTGCTCCACCTAGGCATCTATAAAGATTCCTTTGTTGAAAATTGCATGGTTAAGAAATGGTTTTAGGTTTTTCTTGCAAAATAATTCTCTATAAGGGTCAACTACAACAGTATAGCATTTTTCTTTCCTAAACCTCTCAACATCCAAAATATCACATATTAAGACATGTTTGAGTAATTTATTATATGTAAATATGCCACGTCTAGCTTCCTCAACATAAACTTCCTTTAGCAAATGTGAGGCCATCAACTTTCCTATCATCTTCCTCCCGACACTATATAAAATATTTATTAAAAAAAAATATGTAGTGTCAAAAAAAGTATCCCTTTTTCACACTTAATTTGCAAATAATTAATATTAAAATGAGCTTAATTGTGTATTGATTTATTGTTGTAATGTATTTCAAACATTCACATTAAGTTTATGACCCTTCTTAATAAAATGGACTTAATGTTACCTTATTTAAGGTATTGTAAAGTGTATATTTACACTTTCACACTAATCTAGGGATTTATTAATTAATTGAGGTTAATTTGAGGTTAAGTGGCCCATTTAATTCAAATCCAATCCTAATTAATTACAGATTCTAAGGGATAAAACTCAACATTCAGAAATGATATTACACAACACTTAATTTTACAAGGTGTTTTTCCTAGGTTAGTGACCTAGGACCCATTCTCCACCTGGTGAATGGGTCCTCACTAGGTCCTAGGACCCTAATTTTACATAAGATTTAGCATCCCCCGAAGTGTGTCCTAGTTAAGTGTGCTAGGACCCATTTGCCACATGGTGAATGGGTTCTCACTTAACACTAGGGCCCCCCCCACCTTGGAATATGTTTTTGGCAGTATTTTAATGATTTCAAATCCTTGATCTAATTTTGGCTTGTGTTATTTGAATTTCAGGAATTAAGAGTAAGATAAGTATAAATATAAGGTTATTTCACTATGTTTCATAACTAGATTTTCATAAGCAATCAAGAGTACTTTCACAAGAGAATTATAGAGCATTCAAGAGAATTTCTAAGGCATTCAAGGGCATATTATTGAAGGAATATTGCAACAATCTAGATATCAATCATCTTGTCAAAGTCATGCATGTTGTTGAGCTAATATGATGATGTTACATTGGTAATCAAGTTCAAGTGTTCAAAGACATTATCTTATGTCAAGTTCGTGATCACGATATACACTCATTGAGTCCATTTCATGCTAAGTTTCAGACTTACAATCCAAGGTTTCAACAAGGTTTGGTGAGTTGTGACATTATATTTTGTTCATTCATCACTCCTTAAAGCATTGTTTCATTTCAAGTTTTAATTACTAAAATGAGATTTGACCAAGGAAAACCCCTATTCCCTAACAAAACAACATTTTTCTTCTCCTTTGATGTGTGATTGCAAGTTTTAGGTTGAAGATCAATTGTAGAAAAAAAGTTGTCAAAGTTGCAAAGTTGTTGAAGTCATCACCTTTCTTGCAAGATCACAGAAAATGAGCTACAAATTTTTTTTCCAGTTTTATGATAGTCTCTGAATAGGATATGTGAGTGCATACATTGAAGAACATAACCAAGAAAGCATTTTTTCATGTGTAACCATACCTAAGACCCATTCGCCACTGGGCGAATGAGTCTTTAGTGAGACCTAAAAAAACACTTTTTGCAATAGGTACATAGCATTTGACCCTCTTAAAACCTTCCTTTTGATTGCTATATCAGTTAGGTTTAATTTTTGTTACTCATTTGCACATTATTTCTTACATATTGAGTGAAATAGAGTGAAAATTGGTTCATCATTTTGTTTCATTTTGGTGAACCTATTTTTCCTTCATTTCATTATGGTGAACCTGACTTTTTGAAAATTGTAGTTTTATGATTTTAGGAGTCCTTTTCATCCTAGGTTTAGATCTTGCATTCATTTGCATTGAATTAGATCTCATTTAGGGTGTCTCTAGTTTTCATTCAAATTTGCATTTCATTAAGGGTTTTAGGATTGCATTGTTTGCATTCTTTAAATCTAAAAAATACAAAAAAAATAGTCATCTTGCATATCATATACATCACATTAACTTTCATTTAAAAATTGAAACAAAATTTTATATCAAACTAGGTCTTTTAGGTCATCATTTCATCATAATTTACACTTGCATGTCACATTGCATTTATAGAAAATTGAAAGTGAAACTTACTTTTACAAAGTGAATCTAAAAACCATTAGAAAACACCTAAAAATCTATAAAAATCAATTTCAAAACCCTAATATAGGACCCATTTTCCATAGCCCATCTTGATCTACATTTCTTGAAATTAAAATTTGTTGTTTTGTGTTTTTGTTTGTTGTTATCATATTTTTGTTTCAGTTTGCTAAGTTTTTGTTTCATAAAATTCATTATATTTAGCTTAATTTGGTACATCTAGTGCATTGTGTGATTTGAAAATTGCATTTGCAAGATTTCATTTTTAGCTTCTTACATAGTGTTATCAAAAAATTACCTTGTTTGAGTTTGAAAATATGAAAATGGATAAGTATTTTAGCAATGTGCAAAAGTTCTTATTCTCCTTGGTTGATGTTTCAAGTTTTGTTTTTGGAAATGATCCTAATGTGATTGAACCTAATCATGCTCACCCAAATCCTAATGAGTTTCCTCATGAAGTTGAAATCATTGGAGAAGATGATGCTAGCATTCATGAATTCATAAATTATTTCCTTAACAATCTTGAGAATAATATATCCTTTTATCCATCCATGAAACAACCAACACAACTTAAGATGTTTGGAATTTTACATCCTAAAATTAAGTCACAAACTAAGCCTAAACTTCCAACAATGAGTGAACCTAGCTCCTACAAGCAAGTGTATAATCATCCATCTTATGTTAACAAAGTGACCAACACTCCCATCAACCTTAAAGAGACTTATGGCCAAGGCTTACCAACCAAGGATGTGACATATAACCAATGAGCATAAAATTCATAAACTTTTAGAGAAAATCCCTATTGAAGAAACCAAAGGAATAGGATATCAATATTCTTCTCTTGACATAAGTGTTCTCCTTCCTAAAGAAAAACCAATGCCTCACAAGGATGATAGGATCATCTTAGGTCCTCCTCCTCAACATCTACCTAAACAAGTTGGTGAATCTAGCAAACAATGAAAGCCTTACAAACTCAAGACACTAAAATTTCCATATCCCATGTCTGAAAATGAAAGAATCTTACACACACTTCTACAACAAGGATTTATAACATTACCACAAATTAGAGAAAATCAAATTCTAAATCCTAAGAATACAAACAAGTCTCATTGTCAATATCATAGAAGCATGGGGCATAGTACTAATGAGTGTCGTGCTTTAAGGACGGTCTTCAAAAAACTTGATACCATAGAAATTATACCTTAAATCATGTTCTTTTTCTCTTTGTCATGTAATATTTTTAGGATCCTATCATTCTTACTATTACATGTTATACATTCATTGCAAACCATTCTCTTTTTCGCAAGGAGCTCATTCTCATCACCTATCTCAACTCATCCTTGTCCTACATTTAGTGGGGGAAAGTGGTTAGTTAGCCTTCCCTTGGTTTGGCACTTGTTGTGGTCCCTTTGGCTAGTTGTCTTCCTTCCATATATACTAATCAAGATTGGGATGAGAATGGCCTACTATAGGTTGAATCGCATGTGCCTTACTAGTCTTTTGCATTGTTTTCTTTTTCATGTTTCTTTATCTGATTGCATGTGAATAATGTGATCCCTCATGTTGTTTTGTTTGATGTATCTCTCTCTTTTTGTGAATTCCTCTATATGTATCTACATTCTTCTATATATCATAAACATTTATCTTTTCATTTTTTCTTATGTTTTCCTTTTGGGGATGATGCAAGGCATCAAGAAAATTAGGTCTCTTTGATGTTGACCTAAAAGTATTTTTCAAGTTGTTTTTGCTCTCTATGTCATTCTTCTAGTTTTATGAGTATTTGGGGAATGATGACATTTTAAATCTCTATAGCAATATTGGAGCAAAGATATATTGACCTTGAATCCATAGATCCCTTGTGTATTTTTGGGGGCAACCCCTCCTTCATTTTTCATGATGTATCTTTATTTCAAAAACATATCACTTGGCATAGGGTTTTCATAGGAAATCTCTCATGTCTTAGGAGTAAATATTGGTTACTTTAAAGTGATTGCTCATAATAATGGTGTTAGCAACTGATTTAAAGTGGAGGCATACATCAATGATATCTTTTAACATTTTGCATGTTTCATGCTGCAATTTTATTTTTTCTTGTGATGCATCGTTTTCTTAGTGTTGTCATTGGGTTTAATGTCCTCAAAGAGTGATATTTCTTAGCCTACAAATTTCTCTTAGAGCTTGATGTGACACAAGGCATCCCCTAAGTTACAATCTATTACTCTTGACTTGTCCTCTCTTGGAGACATTAAGCATGATGATCCCTAAGAAGAATACCTTACACGAACAAAGTGAAATCCATTTGAGATTTGTTCCAATGTATTGTGAAGTGTGTTATGTGGTCCGCATGTCATATTATTGTTGCGGAAGCATGTACTTCAAAGTTCATTTGTGTTTTTATTAGGTTTGGCCAACCTAGTGTCTACACTTCATGCAAAGGATAAGTATAAATTAAGGAAGCATGTGATTGATCTGAGACGTTGTTTTGGATCTTGGTTAAGTGTTGGTTTGGTTTGCTCTCATTCCTATCCACCGCAAGAATGTTGAGTTGTTGACCTAATCTAAATTTGTAAAATGAAGCATGTGTAGCTGACCTTGGAGAAAGTTTCTAAGGTTGAATATGGTATAAATACAAGTCAAGATATAATGAATTGATGTATCAGATGAGCCACAAGTTTGTGAAGCAAAGTTGTGCAAAAAAGAGTTGAGGCAGTAGTACTTTAATGTGTTAGATTCCCAAAATCAGTGAGCTGACGATGTCTACAATCTTCTTATCAGGCTACAAATGTGCATAACTTGTTGTGGTGGATCTTTCTATTATCTTTTGTATCTATAGGCAGTGAGCCTCCCTTATGGACAGTGAGTCCTATCTATAGGCAATGAGTCTTGTATCTAGACAATGATTCCTTTTTGGGTAGTGAGCCCTCTGGTAGTGAGCCTCTTTGTAATTGATTTTGGAAATACTTTATATTGTGAGTTAATCCTCACTGTGGTTTTTCCTTTAATAGTTTTTCCATGCAAATCTGGTGTTTATTGTGTTGATATTGCTTTCTATTACTTGCATTTCATGTTCATACTTAATAACAAAATTAAGTGGATTTTAAGTTAATAAGTGCTTGAGATTTGAGATTGAGTTTGGTGACAACTGATTCACCCCCCTCTTAGTTTTCTTGCACCTTTCAACAAGATGTATATCAAATTTCCTTAAAATTTGAGGAAAGAATGAACAAAAGATATGAAGGTAAGAAAAGAACAAGAGGCCATGCTGAGGAGGTTGAAGTTAGAACATATGGAGCAGACAATAATTAGAAAAATCAGAAAAAAGAAGACCAAGGCAACATAAAAAAATTAGAGATATGATGACTTGTATGGTCCTAGAGATCAAAATCCAAAAGGTAGAGGAAGATCGAGTAGAGTTTTCAGAAGAGAAACCTTCTGAGGAACTTGTTTTAAGTGTGCAAAAGAATTTCATAGGGCATATGATTGTCCTCATGAATAGGAAGGACCAAGAAGAAGGACTGAAAATCAAAATAGAGCAGTAAATGTGAATAGAGAAGATGCAGGGTCATCGCATTCCAAAGAAGCAGAAGATGGTGAAACTTTAATGGCTAGGAGAACACTGTTGAATGAAGATGATAAATTGATTCAAAGAAAAAGTTTGTTTCGAGCAAGATACAAGTGCCAAAACAAGGTATGTAATTTCATTATAGATGGAGGTAGTACAAACAATCTTGTTTCTAAAGAGATGGTGAGAAAATTGCAGTTAGAGAGAAGAAGGAATTCACATCTATATAGGATAGCATGACTACAAGATCGTAGGAAAGTTTTGATCAGCAAACAAATCTTGGTAAATATTAATATATGAGACTTTAGAGATGAAACTTTATGTGATTATTCCTATGAATTTGTGTCGCATTTTGTTAGGGAGGCCTTGGAAATTTGACAAGAAGGAAATTTTTGATGGTTATGTCAAAACATACACATTGATGAAGGATGGAGTGAAACACAAGTTGAAGCCATTGAAAGAAGAAATGGGTAAGGTTTGTAGCAATGCAAGGTCTTTTTTAGTTGATGAAATTAAAATTTTAGATGATATGAAGCATGAATATGTTGCCTTTGTTAGTACTAACCATGATGAATATGAGAAAGGTAATTTGTTGACTTAGAATGAAGCAAAGATCTCAAGTGGAATGAAGGTAGTAGTAGAGGGTAAGGTGAAATCTGATTTATTTGTTTCCTTTGATGAGAAAGATAGTGAAGGAATAGATAAGTTTGTTGCAACAAAAATTATTTTTTATAAAGTTGGATTGGAAGAGTGGAGTGAAATGGTTAATGAAGAGTTTTCTAAGGAATCCTTGCTTGAGAACAGTGGAGGTGATTTTTTTTTATTAGTAATCATGATTTCTTGTCAAGTAATATGGAAATTGAGTTTTTTTATGGTAATAATAATGTTGTTTTGAGTGAAAAAAATAGGTTGCAATAGTGTCATGTCTTTCAAAAGGCATGGAAACAATGAAATTTCATGAAGGAGACATACTGGAAAGAGATAAAAAAAAAAGGTAGAACAAAAAATGAGGTAAATGAATACATTTTTTTATGAAGGAGGACGTATAATTTTAATTTTTAGTTCTAATTTTGATGAAGTATATTGGTTGGGAAGAAAATTTGATGCTTTGAATTATGTGATGGGTAGTAGAGGAAGGATGAAACATGGTAATTTTGTGGGTATGTCTTGAGGATCATCATGGAAAAAATAGGCCCTTAAGAAGTGGCAAAAGAGGGAATTCCAAAAAGGAGTGAGAGAGTTGAGCTTAACTTGACATAAAAATTTGAATAAGTTATCTATATTATCTCAAAAATATGTAAGAATATGATATGTGGTAAATTGAATGTAGTTTCTAAATTACTAGGTTTTTTAAAAACAAAGGGAAAATCTATTTGGTGAAAATTTGAAAGTTCAATGCAGTGGTACTTAAATTTTAGGGAAAAAAGAAGTGGGTGTCTGTCTGACCACCCTAACCACAATAAAATGATAATATTTTTATAAAGGAATTTTAGATATAAGTAGAGGACCCATGCCTTTCTGATGTGATTTATATTTTTTTTTGTAATTTTTTTTTTTTCCAAATAAATAATTAATTATGATTTTTTATTACAAATTTTTTTAAAAATATAAAACTTGTATGTCGACACCTTAGCAGTTAGAAACTTCATGAAATTTGAATTTTTTCTTTTTTAGTCTATAGTATGCAAAGCATAGAATGTGATGCATGTTTTGGACTCAAAAAATGTGATATCGTTTGAAAGCTATAGATGTTTTTCAATCAGTCTATCAATCAGGACTTTAGCCATAATTTGAATAGAAAATGAATAATAATTACTTATTAAATTCAAAGTAAAGCATAATTTATATCAGTGGAAAGCTGACAATCTCCTTTAAAAACACTTTTTTGTTTCATCAATTTTGGGTAAAAATATAGTCGTCAGCCACATACCCATCATATTGCCACTTTTTTGGCCCATCATGATCCACACACATACCCTTGTATGTTTGCAAAATTTGATGCATAGAAAGGTTCTAGTGGACAAGGAAAAAAGGTTGGTTCAGAATGAGCATCATATCTACAATTTTTTATGAGTCACACTCATGAAAAAATTATTTTCTATTGTCGATGTCTGATGCAGGAGCATTCACGGTATTGGCAATCTTGTATCAAGTAGAATTTTCAATTTTTGTTGAGCAATTTTGAAATTTTTTGGTGAGTAAATTTTTGTTTGAGATTCAAATTGAAGGTGGTAAATGATATATATTTGAATAATTAAACTTGACAAATTAATTTCCTTTTACACATTGTCAAGTTGACTTGTGGGAGAAAAAAGTAACGAAAAAACAGTTTTAAAATATTTAAATTAAAAATATTTGAAACGAAATTTGGGGTGTCGAGATTTGAATGTGGAGCTTTAACAAACCATTCAATTATCCCTAAAATTTAGGGACTGGGAAGTGGGCAACCAAGACTTGCTTTGATTTTTTTTCTTTTTCAGGAGTCAAAAAGGAGAGAAAATAAATTGAAAAAGACTCCTATCTTTAGTGGGCTATTGGAAATGGTTTTTAATTTAATTTTATTTTAATTTATTTTATTTTATTTTATTTTAATGGGTCATTCCATATTGAATAGGCCCAAATAAAGCATGTAAAATTAATTCCATAATAGGGAGAAGTAAAACAGGAAAAACCCATTCTTCAACATGAAAGTTTGAAGAGGAAAAGAAGGATATAGAAAAAAGGGGGGGAATAGAATTCTCTATGAGGGTATTTTTTGATTTTTTTTTGTAGGTTTGGACTGATTTACAACAATCCATTAAAGTTTTAGATCAATATATTGAAGCTACTAGAGTTGCAAGTGGGATTGTGGTGTTGGGGAGTGAGATAATTTGCAAGAACTCACATATTTGAATATAGATTGTATTTGAATGTTTCCATATGCATATCAGATGTTTAGATGACTTTTATTTGATTTTAATTAGTCCATGGATGACTAAAAGTCATTTGTAATCATTAGTTTCTTAAATAGAGAAAATCAATGAGTTTCTTGTGCAAACAATTTGTTTGTTAAAATTGCAATTTATTCATTTTGTTTAAGCTATTGTTTGTGAGAGTTTTAGAAATATTTTTGAGAGTATCATATCCTCTCTACATGTTAACTAAAAAGTGACTTTTAAGACTCCTAAGGTTGATGGGACTCCCAAAAAAATCTAGTGGCTCAACAATTTTGAAATATCATGAACCTCAAAAAGGCAATACGAGTTGAAAAGGTACTTTATTGAGGATTCCTTTTGTGTCATCCAATCATATTTTATTGGAATTTTAAACCTTTAAAAGAGAAAGGTATCTTTGGAAAAACATCAAGTATGAAGTCTAAAATCACTAACTTGGCAACATGAATCCAAAAATATAATTTTTTGAAGATTCTTAATGTCAATGAGAAACTTCAAGCAAACTGTTATCTTTATTTTGGTGTTTTTTAAAAAAATATCAATAGTAGTAGGAGTTTGAAAGGTGTTATTACTATTAAGACATTGTCAAAAGGAATGAAGAAAATCAATGATTGTATGACACTCTACAATGATAGTGTACCCTATGACAGTCAATGGATAAACCCCCATGAAGATGGTCTAGAAAATGATCAAGTGAATATTCCATGCAATGATAAGTGAATGAATAAGAGAAAGGAAACTCCATAGTTAATATGATCATGTTGATGAATATCATAACAGTGAATAAGAATCTATGAGGTAGTAATAGATTAAGGTTCCCTAGAAGAGGATTTTTTAAGCTATTTATTCCACATGAGATAAGATGCTTTCCCAATGCTTTGAACAATGAGCTGGGCATTTTTTCGAGCCCCTCTATGAGTGACTCATCTCTTCATCATCCTAATTCTTATGTTGTTGTTGCTGAGAAGATATTGATTTGTCATTTTGAAGATACTATGAATTGGTGGTGCAACAAGAAGAAGGATATTTTGATGTGTCTATTGGTTTGATTTAGAGTTGTCAAGTACAATAAATGAGTATGAAATAGCAAGGTTTTGAGCATATAAGATCAAGCACTAGAAGTAATATGGCAAGTGGGCTATGAAGAAAATATCACCAATCCAGAATTTTTTGTCATTCTTCTAGTATTGCAAGCAATGAAAGTACTTTAAAATAAATTAAATAAATAGATAAATAAATGTAAAACATACATTTATGTGACACATAGGACTTAAAAATGAGTTTGTAAATTATATAACATTCTCAAAGATTTAAACATATTTGTAGTTTTTAGTTTTCAAGTTTGCATGTTCATTAATATATGTTTTTAGAATTTACTTTAAAGGTTTAAATTATGTGGAAACTTCTAACTAATTGAGTCAATAGTACGAATGTGAATGTTTTAAACTAACAATGTGTTAATAATTAGTATACATATTTTGATTATAGATATTTATAATATATGTATCTCAAAATTTATAAAAAATGTTATATTTATTTGAAAGAATATTTTATTTTATCTCAAATTATTTAAATATTATTTTATAAAAAAATAATTAGTTAAAGAGCTATTATATCTATAGATAGAACTCTTTTAATTTATTTTATTTATACTTACCAAGTGTTATTTTTTTTTAAATGTCTCTAAGAACATACAAATACATTTCTTGTTGTCAACCAAAATTAAGCATCTAGACTTAAAACTATCAAAAAAGTTGTCATATATTTAAAATATTACAACTCTTTAGTAAATATATTTAATTTTTAAATAAATAAAAACTTAAATAATTTTAAAGTATTGCTGGATTAAAAATATAGGAAAACATAGTAGAAAACCTTATATTATTGATTAAAAAGATAGAAAAGCATAATAAAGGGGTACATTTCACCTAAATTTTTTTAATATTTGAGTGGTATATAACCTTTACAATGAGAAGGACCGATCATAACAAAATAGAATTAAAAGTTAAAGAAATAAGCCTACTTCAAAAGATAACATAGTTTATGAAAATGGCAGTCCTTATTTTTCTTGGTCCCATGATGTTTCTTATGTTTGACAATAATCATATCCTTCCATCCACTTTTCTACCCATTCAAATCCACCATCCCGCATTCCTTCATCACCACATCCTTTTCATCCAATTCATGAAACTACCAAATCTCCAATTCAACTTGCTCATAATGTCACTTTCCTTTGAAGTACTACAAAAGAATCCAACCTAGCAATCACTAAAGCTCATAATAATATAGATACCAAGTGCAACAATAGCAGCATGATCCGCCTAAGTTAGTTATTCAAAATAGCATATTATTAATTTATCATGGAAGAAAAAGGTTGATTCAAAACATTCAAACAATTAAATAGATTTAAACTCATAAATTAGAAAAATAAAATACAAAAGATATTTAATGGTGAAAATGATTTGTATGGTGGCTTGAGCAAGTACCATGTAGAGAATCCATTTGTAAGTGTCATGTGTAAATTTTCCTATTTGTATTCTACACTTGGGGAAATTTTAGATTCCATTCATTCAACTCATCTATCATTTGTGATAATTAGCCATCCATGCATAACACACCATCATTTCATCCCTTCATTCCATACATCCCAACACCACCATACCTATCCTCATTTTTAATTTTGACCATGATAAAGTTGTGGGAAAGATCATGAAATATTTTTTGGTAATTCTTCAATATGTCCAAGTATAACATTTTAAACAAAAAACATAATTGAGTGGGAAATGCCATTACTATATAACATAGTTCTTGGATACTACATCCTACATGACCTCCCATTTCCATCTAATATGGACCATCCCCGTCACTCTCCATAACACATCCTTCTATCAAACCAAGATTAAACATTGATGAATCCTATGTATACCATACAACAACTTCAATCTCCACCCATGATCAACAACCCCAAATTCTAAATACTCAAGCCTTCTAGATTGTGATCCCCTAACTAATAGAAAAAATATAAGATATGCAACCACTCCACAAACTAATCTTTTGTTTATCAAAATAAACTAATAACAACATAGAAAAATCTTACCAATTCAAACCAAGCAAACTAACGCACATCTACAAAAGTATTCGTTATTTTCATCCTTAATGTTGCTAAATCCAAACCCTGTTTAAATCAATCAATCATTATCATTTAATATATCATTCCCAATCCTCATGTTGTTCTCGAGGGATGGTATTTCTACATCAACAAGGTTATCACCATCATCAAATCAATCACTAGCTTTTAATTTGATGAGGCAAAAATTTCTGTTTTTCTTCTCTTTTTTCTTCATTTATGCATGTTTTCTTTTTTAATTATGCATTTTTGTTTTATACATTGCTTTTGTGAATCATTCCTTGAGACACCTCATGACCAGTATCATAATGGTCTTCACTAGAAACAAATTTGTTATTAAAGTTTCTTAAGACATTTTATTAAAAACTTGTAATTTGTTAATTTTTTCGAAGAAAACTCGTACAAAAGTTTTGCTCAATCTCAAAGTGCTCCATAGCAAAATTTCCCCATCTTACTTTCACATAATATTCGAACCTCAATGTAGATGAAGATGTGAAGCAGAAACTGAAGTAAAAATTAAATAAATTAGGTCAGAAATTTATGTTATCAGGCCACCATAAGTAGGTACACTCCAAAGGCAATAAGGGTGGGTGTATGGAAAGGTCAAAAAATGTACGATGTTTCAGTGACTTTATTTGCATCGCAAGTTGCGGATCAATTTCATCCAGTGCAAATTTTCTCACTAGTCTTCTGCTTCCATCATATACGTTATTTCCTTCTCCACTAACCACCAAAGTCCATCCGCTGTTGTTAACTGAAATAAGCTTAATTTCTTTGAGCAAACTTATATCCACTCTACACCACCTCTTGGAGTTAATGTTTTCTAATTTCCACATAAACCCGCACTCCCTGTCAACCAAAATCAGTTCACCGACATCACTCCCGGCTAAACCCCAATACACTTTAGCAACGGTCCTATATTCATGTCCCATAGAATTTTGAAATGTATTATCTCTGTAAATTGCATCATGTGGGGGTGGAATCTTTGTCCAGTGACTATCGGAAAAGTTATATTCCACAACCCCTCCATTCCATGATTCATGTTCCAAACAGTAAAATCTTCCTCTGTAGTAAACTCCCCGCCCTAAAGCCTCAATGCCATTCAAGCCTTCAAACTGTGTAAGCGTCCAGAGGCCGGTTGATGAATCCCAGACATCAATGTAATGCACTGAATAGCCCGCTAGCATAATGAATTTGTCGGCGGAAGTATGAAATGCTTTTACAAAACGTGGGTAACGCGTACCGCCAGGATGAATGGCATTTGGATTGTAAGGGAGGCGTTTCAAAGACCTGCTCTTTTCGTCGCAAATATAATAGTAAGGATAATCATACAAACAGAACATGGTGTTGCTTGCTATTTCTATTCTATAAGAATATTCACCAAGTTTGTAAAAATCTCCATTTCCTTCTATCACCCATGAATGACTCTTACCTAAATCCCACCATAGACGTATCTTACCTAACTCAATATCATTGAACTGAAATAGAAACGCAGAGGTGTAAGAAAGATGTATGTTTGGATATATTCTGTGCATGGCAGCATAGGAGGACAGCATCTCATTCCATGCTTTCCACACAGTGCTCAATCTCACAAGACTTCTTCTTGGGAGCAGCCTTGCTATGATATTCAACGCAAGTTCATTGGGGAGGTTTCGCCAAACTTCAATTTCCATATACATTTTTGCAACTTCTGAGTTTTTTCTCCTACTTACCCCAACCCATGTTTTAATAACGCTTGATCAGCATTCAGTGTGACATTTCAATTGAGCGCTTCAATGTGACGTTTCAATATTATCTTATGTTTTACCTCCCTAAATAAATGTAGGGGACGAACTTTTTGGAAAGGGAATAGACAATGCCTAGTGTTCAGTATACGTTAATCTATGAAAATGCTAAGAAAATGCTTACACGTAAATATAGATCAGCCTAGACTAAATATTTCTAGTTGATGGAATGGATTAATCGTA
>VDFB02290629.1:0-37939 GCA_007258455.2 Sequoia sempervirens | reverse complement strand
TGAAACACAAGTTGAAGCCATTGAAAGAAGAAATGGGTAAGGTTTGTAGCAATGCAAGGTCTTTTTTAGTTGATGAAATTAGAATTTTAGATGATATGAAGCATGAATATGTTGGCTTTGTTAGTACTAACCATGATGAATATGAGAAAGGTAATTTGTTGACTTAGAATGAAGCAAAGATCTCAAGTGGAATGAAGGTAGTAGCAGAGGGTAAGGTGAAATCTGATTTATTTGTTTCCTTTGATGAGAAAGATAGTGAAGGAATAGATAAGTTTGTTGCAACAAAAAAAAAATTATAAAGTTGGATTGGAAGAGTGGAGTGAAATGGTTAATGAAGAGTTTTCTAAGGAATCATTGCTTGAGAACAGTGGAGGTGAATTTTTTTTATTAGTAATCATGATTTCTTGTCAAGTAATATGGAAATTGAGTTTTTTTATGATAATAATAATGTTGTTTTGAGTGAAAAAAAAATAGGTTGCAGCAGTGTCATGTCTTTCAAAAGGCATGGAAACAGTGAAATTTCATGAAGGAGACATACTGGAAAGAGATAAAAAAAGGTAGAACAGAAAATGAGGTAAATGAATACATTTTTTTTATGAAGGAGGAGGTATAATTTTAATTTTTAGTTCTAATTTTGATGAATTATATTGGTTGGGAAGAAAATTTGATGCTTTGAATTATGTGATGGGTAGTAGAGGAAGGATGAAACATGGTAATGTTGTGGTATAAAAAGTGTGATCATCATGGAAAAAAATAGGCCCTATGGCAAAAAAATTCAAAAAAATTAGGAGTTAGCAACCTGACATAAAAATTTGAATAAGCATTCATATTATCTCAAAAATATGTAAGAATAGAATCTGTAGCAAATTGGAATGTAGTTTCTAAATTAATACTAGGTTTTTTTAAAAAGAAGAAAAATATATTTGGTGAAAATCTAAAATTTTAATGCGCTGGTACTTAAATTTCGTGAAAATAAGAAGTGGGTGTCGCCTAACCACCCTCTAACCACAATAAAATGATAATATTCTTTTATAAGATTTTAGATATGGAGAATCTAATGCCTGATGTGATTCATATTTTTGTAATTTTTTCCAAGTAAATAATTAATTATGATTTTATTATAAATTTTAAAATATAAAACCTGTATGTCCTGACCACCTTAACTTGGTCAAACTTCATGAAATTCAATTTTTCTTTTTTAATCCTATAGTACACAAAGCATAGAATGCGATGCATGCTTTGGATTTAAAAAATGTGATATTTTTGAAAGTTATAGATGTTTCTCAATCAACCTATCAATTAGGACTTTAATCGTAATTCAAATAGAAAATGAATAATAATTACTTATTAAATTCAAATTAAAACATAATTTATATTAGTGGAAAGTTGACAATCTCCTTTAAAAACCCTTTTCGTTTCATCAATTTTGGTAAAAATAGTCACAACCACATACCCATCATATTGCCACTTTTTTTGGGTCTATCATGATCCCTCGCACATACCTTGTATGTTTGCAAAATTTGATGCATAGAAAGGTTCCAATGGAAAAGGGAAAAAGGTAGGTCCAAAATGAGAATCGTATCTATAATTTTTTATGAGTCACACTCATGAAAAAATTATTTTCTATTGTGGGTGTCTGATGCAGGAGCATTCACGGTATTGGCAATCTTGTATCAAGTAGAATTTTCAAATTTTTTTGAGCAATTTTGAAATTTTTTGGTGAGTAAATTTTGGTTTGAGATTCAAATTGAAGGTGGTCAATGATATATATTTGAATAATTAAACTTGACAAATTAATTTCCTTTTACACATTGTCAAGTTGACTTGTGGGAGAAAAAAGTAACGAAAAAACAGTTTTAAAATATTTAAATTAAAAATATTTGAAAGGAAATTTGGGGTGTCGAGATTTGAATGTGGAGCTTTAAAAAAAATCAATTATCCCTAAAATTTAGGGACTGGGAAGTGGGCAACCAAGACTTGCTTTGATTTTTTTTTCTTTTTCAGGAGTCAAAAAGGAGAGAAAATAAATTGAAAAAGACTCCTATCTTTAGTGGGCTATTGGAAATGGTTTTTAATTTAATTTTATTTTAATTTATTTTATTTTATTTTATTTTAATGGGTCATTCCATATTGAATAGGCCCAAATAAAGCATGTAAAATTAATTCCATAATAGGGAGAAGTAAAACAGGAAAAACCCATTCTTCAACATGAAAGTTTGAAGAGGAAAAGAAGGATATAGAAAAAAGGGGGGGAATAGAATTCTCTATGAGGGTATTTTTTGATTTTTTTTTGTAGGTTTGGACTGATTTACAACAATCCATTAAAGTTTTAGATCAATATATTGAAGCTACTAGAGTTGCAAGTGGGATTGTGGTGTTGGGGAGTGAGATAATTTGCAAGAACTCACATATTTGAATATAGATTGTATTTGAATGTTTCCATATGCATATCAGATGTTTAGATGACTTTTATTTGATTTTAATTAGTCCATGGATGACTAAAAGTCATTTGTAATCATTAGTTTCTTAAATAGAGAAAATCAATGAGTTTCTTGTGCAAACAATTTGTTTGTTAAAATTGCAATTTATTCATTTTGTTTAAGCTATTGTTTGTGAGAGTTTTAGAAATATTTTTGAGAGTATCATATCCTCTCTACATGTTAACTAAAAAGTGACTTTTAAGACTCCTAAGGTTGATGGGACTCCCAAAAAAATCTAGTGGCTCAACAATTTTGAAATATCATGAACCTCAAAAAGGCAATACGAGTTGAAAAGGTACTTTATTGAGGATTCCTTTTGTGTCATCCAATCATATTTTATTGGAATTTTAAACCTTTAAAAGAGAAAGGTATCTTTGGAAAAACATCAAGTATGAAGTCTAAAATCACTAACTTGGCAACATGAATCCAAAAATATAATTTTTTGAAGATTCTTAATGTCAATGAGAAACTTCAAGCAAACTGTTATCTTTATTTTGGTGTTTTTTAAAAAAATATCAATAGTAGTAGGAGTTTGAAAGGTGTTATTACTATTAAGACATTGTCAAAAGGAATGAAGAAAATCAATGATTGTATGACACTCTACAATGATAGTGTACCCTATGACAGTCAATGGATAAACCCCCATGAAGATGGTCTAGAAAATGATCAAGTGAATATTCCATGCAATGATAAGTGAATGAATAAGAGAAAGGAAACTCCATAGTTAATATGATCATGTTGATGAATATCATAACAGTGAATAAGAATCTATGAGGTAGTAATAGATTAAGGTTCCCTAGAAGAGGATTTTTTAAGCTATTTATTCCACATGAGATAAGATGCTTTCCCAATGCTTTGAACAATGAGCTGGGCATTTTTTCGAGCCCCTCTATGAGTGACTCATCTCTTCATCATCCTAATTCTTATGTTGTTGTTGCTGAGAAGATATTGATTTGTCATTTTGAAGATACTATGAATTGGTGGTGCAACAAGAAGAAGGATATTTTGATGTGTCTATTGGTTTGATTTAGAGTTGTCAAGTACAATAAATGAGTATGAAATAGCAAGGTTTTGAGCATATAAGATCAAGCACTAGAAGTAATATGGCAAGTGGGCTATGAAGAAAATATCACCAATCCAGAATTTTTTGTCATTCTTCTAGTATTGCAAGCAATGAAAGTACTTTAAAATAAATTAAATAAATAGATAAATAAATGTAAAACATACATTTATGTGACACATAGGACTTAAAAATGAGTTTGTAAATTATATAACATTCTCAAAGATTTAAACATATTTGTAGTTTTTAGTTTTCAAGTTTGCATGTTCATTAATATATGTTTTTAGAATTTACTTTAAAGGTTTAAATTATGTGGAAACTTCTAACTAATTAAGTCAATAGTATGAATGTGAATGTTTTAAACTAACAATGTGTTAATAATTAGTATACATATTTTGATTATAGATATTTATAATATATGTATCTCAAAAATTATAAAAAATGTTATATTTATTTGAAAGAATATTTTATTTTATCTCAAATTATTTAAATATTATTTTATAAAAAAATAATTAGTTAAAGAGCTATTATATCTATAGATAGAACTCTTTTAATTTATTTTATTTATACTTACCAAGTGTTATTTTTTTTTAAATGTCTCTAAGAACATACAAATACATTTCTTGTTGTCAACCAAAATTAAGCATCTAGACTTAAAACTATCAAAAAAGTTGTCATATATTTAAAATATTACAACTCTTTAGTAAATATATTTAATTTTTAAATAAATAAAAACTTAAATAATTTTAAAGTATTGCTGGATTAAAAATATAGGAAAACATAGTAGAAAACCTTATATTATTGATTAAAAAGATAGAAAAGCATAATAAAGGGGTACATTTCACCTAAATTTTTTTAATATTTGAGTGGTATATAACCTTTACAATGAGAAGGACCGATCATAACAAAATAGAATTAAAAGTTAAAGAAATAAGCCTACTTCAAAAGATAACATAGTTTATGAAAATGGCAGTCCTTATTTTTCTTGGTCCCATGATGTTTCTTATGTTTGACAATAATCATATCCTTCCATCCACTTTTCTACCCATTCAAATCCACCATCCCGCATTCCTTCATCACCACATCCTTTTCATCCAATTCATGAAACTACCAAATCTCCAATTCAACTTGCTCATAATGTCACTTTCCTTTGAAGTACTACAAAAGAATCCAACCTAGCAATCACTAAAGCTCATAATAATATAGATACCAAGTGCAACAATAGCAGCATGATCCGCCTAAGTTAGTTATTCAAAATAGCATATTATTAATTTATCATGGAAGAAAAAGGTTGATTCAAAACATTCAAACAATTAAATAGATTTAAACTCATAAATTAGAAAAATAAAATACAAAAGATATTTAATGGTGAAAATGATTTGTATGGTGGCTTGAGCAAGTACCATGTAGAGAATCCATTTGTAAGTGTCATGTGTAAATTTTCCTATTTGTATTCTACACTTGGGGAAATTTTAGATTCCATTCATTCAACTCATCTATCATTTGTGATAATTAGCCATCCATGCATAACACACCATCATTTCATCCCTTCATTCCATACATCCCAACACCACCATACCTATCCTCATTTTTAATTTTGACCATGATAAAGTTGTGGGAAAGATCATGAAATATTTTTTGGTAATTCTTCAATATGTCCAAGTATAACATTTTAAACAAAAAACATAATTGAGTGGGAAATGCCATTACTATATAACATAGTTCTTGGATACTACATCCTACATGACCTCCCATTTCCATCTAATATGGACCATCCCCGTCACTCTCCATAACACATCCTTCTATCAAACCAAGATTAAACATTGATGAATCCTATGTATACCATACAACAACTTCAATCTCCACCCATGATCAACAACCCCAAATTCTAAATACTCAAGCCTTCTAGATTGTGATCCCCTAACTAATAGAAAAAATATAAGATATGCAACCACTCCACAAACTAATCTTTTGTTTATCAAAATAAACTAATAACAACATAGAAAAATCTTACCAATTCAAACCAAGCAAACTAACGCACATCTACAAAAGTATTCGTTATTTTCATCCTTAATGTTGCTAAATCCAAACCCTGTTTAAATCAATCAATCATTATCATTTAATATATCATTCCCAATCCTCATGTTGTTCTCGAGGGATGGTATTTCTACATCAACAAGGTTATCACCATCATCAAATCAATCACTAGCTTTTAATTTGATGAGGCAAAAATTTCTGTTTTTCTTCTCTTTTTTCTTCATTTATGCATGTTTTCTTTTTTAATTATGCATTTTTGTTTTATACATTGCTTTTGTGAATCATTCCTTGAGACACCTCATGACCAGTATCATAATGGTCTTCACTAGAAACAAATTTGTTATTAAAGTTTCTTAAGACATTTTATTAAAAACTTGTAATTTGTTAATTTTTTCGAAGAAAACTCGTACAAAAGTTTTGCTCAATCTCAAAGTGCTCCATAGCAAAATTTCCCCATCTTACTTTCACATAATATTCGAACCTCAATGTAGATGAAGATGTGAAGCAGAAACTGAAGTAAAAATTAAATAAATTAGGTCAGAAATTTATGTTATCAGGCCACCATAAGTAGGTACACTCCAAAGGCAATAAGGGTGGGTGTATGGAAAGGTCAAAAAATGTACGATGTTTCAGTGACTTTATTTGCATCGCAAGTTGCGGATCAATTTCATCCAGTGCAAATTTTCTCACTAGTCTTCTGCTTCCATCATATACGTTATTTCCTTCTCCACTAACCACCAAAGTCCATCCGCTGTTGTTAACTGAAATAAGCTTAATTTCTTTGAGCAAACTTATATCCACTCTACACCACCTCTTGGAGTTAATGTTTTCTAATTTCCACATAAACCCGCACTCCCTGTCAACCAAAATCAGTTCACCGACATCACTCCCGGCTAAACCCCAATACACTTTAGCAACGGTCCTATATTCATGTCCCATAGAATTTTGAAATGTATTATCTCTGTAAATTGCATCATGTGGGGGTGGAATCTTTGTCCAGTGACTATCGGAAAAGTTATATTCCACAAACCCTCCATTCCATGATTCATGTTCCAACCAGTAAAATCTTCCTCTGTAGTAAACTCCCCGCCCTAAAGTCTCAATGCCATTCAAGCCTTCAAACTGTGTAAGCGTCCAGAGGCCGGTTGATGAATCCCAGACATCAATGTAATGCATTGAATAGCCCGCTAGCATAATGAATTTGTCAGCGGAAGTATGAAATGCTTTTACAAAACGTGGGTAACGCGTACCGCCAGGATGAATGGCATTTGGATTGTAAGGGAGACGTTTCAAAGACCTGCTCTTTTCGCCGCAAATATAATCGTAAGGATAATCATACAAACAGAACATGGTGTTGCTTGCTATTTCTATTCTATAAGAATGTTCTCCAAGTTTGTAAAAATCTCCATTTCCTTCTATCACCCATGAATGACTCTTACCTATATCCCACCATGGACGTCTCTTACCTAACTCAATCTCATTGAATTGAAATAGAAACGCAGAGGTGTGAGAAAGATGTATGGATATATTCTGTGCATGGCAGCATAGGAGGACAGCATCTCATTCCATGCTTTCCACACAGTGCTCAATCTCACAAGACTTCTTCTTGGGAGCAGCCTTGCTATGATATTCAACGCAAGTTCATCGGGGAGGTTTCGCCAAACTTCAATTTCCATATCCATTTTTGCAACTTCTGAGTTTTTTCTCCTACTTACCCCAACCCATGTTTTAATAACGCTTGATCAGCATTCAGTGTGACATTTCAATTGAGCGCTTCAATGTGACGTTTCAATATTATCTTATATTTTTCCTCCCTAAATAAATGTAGGGGACGAACTTTTTGGAAAGGGAATAGACAATGCCTAGTGTTTAGTATACGTTAATCTATGAAAATGCTTACACGTAAATATAGATCAGCCTAGACTAAATATTTCTAGTTGATGGAATGGATTAATCAGAATTGGTGTTATTTAGCAAATGATGTTTGTGCAACATAGGTTTGAAAGGAGAAGTGATAGCTTCAAATCAACTATGCACCCATTCAGAGGGACATGGAGAGGAGACGAAGAGATAAAGAAAGAGAAGAGAGGGATAGATAGAGATGGAAGAGATAAAAATATATAGAGAGAAATATAGAAATATAAATATAGAGATAGAAAGTGATATATAGATCTAGAGGTAGAGAGAGGATCAGATATAGGGTTAAAGAGATATGGAGAGATAACGAGATAGAGATGGAGAGAGGAAGATAGAGGTAGAGATGAAGATAGAGCGAGATAGGAAGAGGAATCTACAAATAGATAGAGAGATAGAGATAGGTACATAAAATAATTGAATGTGTAGACTTAGCAAAAGAAGCAAAAGTGTTTAAAGATAGAGTTAATATTATTAAGGATAGTCAAATAGGCTCGGTCAAGGCCAATTATGAAATTGAAGATATGTCCACAAGTTTTTCCCTAGATAAGAGGGAACAAGAAAGTGATATTGAAATTTTAAAAGGAAACTTCCTAATGGAACAAGATTGAGCTAAAAGGGAGAGTATTCCTTGTAGCTTTTCCTTGCCAGTATTAACCCAAAACATGGGGATATAAATTTTCC
The DNA here is from genome assembly GCA_007258455.2 of Sequoia sempervirens. Taxonomy (NCBI): domain Eukaryota; kingdom Viridiplantae; phylum Streptophyta; class Pinopsida; order Cupressales; family Cupressaceae; genus Sequoia; species Sequoia sempervirens. The sequence goes on along the minus strand of VDFB02290629.1, from coordinate 29,764 downwards.
TAGATTAGTATCAGGCAAGGAAAACCAAAGTACCTTAATGGAAAATGTTATTAATTCTATAGTTTTAGAGGCTGAAGGGAAAAAAAAGCTTCAATGAAATGATGGAGAAAACCACTTGAAGTGAAATTGAATAGGAAGGAGAAAAATATAGATAACTTACAACTTTCTCTTAGTATCAAATATGAACATGGGAGAAAAATTCGTATTGATAAAGAGGTTTTAAGAAGCCCTAAACAAAATAATAATGTAAATAGAGCAAAAAAAAGTTTACAGAAGCATAAATAAGAGACTTACTTGAAGAAGAAAATATAGAGAAGGGGGGAACCCATAAAATGGTTTTTCTCCTCAACATGATGAACTTAGTAATCCTAAGGAAGGCACAAACCTAAAAGCGGGTGTGGAATGGATTAAGAGTAAACTAAAAAGAAAAATAGAAAATAGAAAAGTAAGAGGTCCATACCATAAGAGAAGAGGTATGGATGAAATATTTCCTAAATACTTTGAAAGATTTAGGAATATTAGGGATGAAACAATGAATATGAAAATTGATGACATTTAATTGTTTAAGCTAGAATACAAGGGGAACTAAAGCCCCAAATAGAAAATACATAATTAGGAGATACCTAAATTTTGAAAAGGAAAAGGATGCAGTTCTTCTTCAAGAGGTTAAAGCTGTTAATTTCACCTTGGAAACCAGTCTCAAGTTTATTTGGAAAGATGCCTCTCAATTTTGTATCAAACATGATCAAGGCAAGGGAGGGGCTGCAATACTATTAGCCAAAAATGGTCTTTGTAACTAAATCTGGGATCTCCCCTTGAAATAGAGCAATCTAGCTCATCATCAAAAAAGATAATAATAGATTTGGATTATGCATAATTTATGCTTCCAATAACTATGGAGAAAGAATTAATATGTGGAAGCAGTTGTGTGAACTCCAAAACATTCCTTGGATTCTAGGGAGAGATTTTAATATGATTGAACATAGGGATGAAAAAAAGGAGGTATTAATATGGATTGGAAAGGTAATGAAAAATTCTTTTGAGTTAAAATAAAAAATAAACTAAATCTTCATGATCCATTAGAAGGAACAAAAAATATATATATCTGATACACATAGTATAATTATCAGAAAGGCAATTGTTGACATTTTTTGTTATGTCTTCAAAGAGGGGGGTTTATTAAACCTATATTAAAGCCTCGTAATATTTTAAAAGCAAACGGTGTAAAAGAGCTTGTAATAGTAAATTGCAAGAGGTGGAAAGTAAAAGTTTGACTAAGTCTAGGCACGAGAAAGAAGAGGGAAAAGAAGGAGTTTGTTTTCTTTTGAAAGCTTCACCCACGTTGCAAGAGAGACTCTAGGGTTTTTAGTTTCAGGGCATTGAAGGAGATGCTTGGTGGCATAAAGGGAGTCCAGGAAAAGGAGAGTCTTCAATATAATAACAAATTACTTTCCTACACCCAAATGATTAAAAAATAAAGCTATACATGTTTGCTCTCTATTTTCTACAAGGTATGTTCGTTGTTTCAGGGAGATCTTGACAGGTGAATGCAAACCCTTACAAATGTTCCAACTGAAACAAGTTGTATCATGAGCATATCTTTAGTTTCATTCAATATGTATTCATTTTTCTTTGAAAGTCTTGAAATGTGAGATGGAAATGTTAAGTTTTGATGTCAAGAATCCCTGTCAAATTTTTTCAATGAGTGCTTCAGTTTTAAAGGTTCTTGGTGTGTTTACCCACGTTTCACAGCCCCTAGATTTTTTTTTCTAAGTAAATATATTGTGTATCCCCTGCAAGACTTATGTGACAATTATAAAAGACATCTTTGTGGCATTTTGAGCAAGAGATTCCCTTTCAATCAAACAATATAATAAATCTATCTTGCATGTATTCACGACATCTATATCTCGAGGAGAGAATTTGCATGAATTTTAAAGGGACAAAGATATAATAAGAATACAATGAGAGGAGACTGAGGTAAGAGTTCGTCATGAGAATGAAAGAGAAACATGCAAGTGATAGGTCAAAGACAAGAAAGAGACTGTCCTTTAATGGGCAAAGTTTCTTTTAATGAATGGATGTCCTTTAATGAACAATGAGGGCTTAAAATCTCCATACAATAGAGAAATCAGTCTATGGTGATATTGCATTAATGAATGAAGCCATTGAGTGATATTTTGAAGGAAAAACGAAGAGAACCCCAAGAAAATGGTGATATTATACTAGATAGACATACTAGGGACGGTCTTGTGAATGAAGACCAAGCTCTGTGTACCAAGAAGATAACTCACGGTAGTATATACAGTGGAAAAAACACTAGAGTGCAGTCATGTGGGAAAAATAGCAATATGCAAACTTAGAAGGCAGAGTCTATGTGTTGTGACAGTCATCATTGAAAGACAAATATAAATGATAGTCTTTCCAATAGCACAAGACAGTCATCATGCATAATAATAATCTCATTGTTGAAGTGGAAATATAAAATGTTGTATCTCCTTATGACAGTCATAATGATCATGTTAAAATCAATATGAGATCAATTATTAGACTGTCATAAGGACTCATGATTGAGTGAACAAAACATGACTGTCATATTGGATAGTCTATAAGGACAACAAAGAGAAATAAGAATGGCAGTCCACAAGACAGTCATTATGTCTAGGATAATATTGTCGTTTGATGTAAATAACAATGCATTCAACTCATACATGATGGTGTGTACAGTGGGTAGCAGCTAAGACTGGCAGAGCAGACTCTTTGAGCAAAGGGAGAGTCTACTAAGTAGGTATATCATAAAAGGGGTATGAAAATGCTTTCAAGACATGGTACAATGAAAGGAAGAAACGGTCATCACTTTAAGTGCATGCTGTTATAAAAAATGAAGACAACATATAACTTGGTTGTATATAGGCCTGTAGTTCATAGACCATGGAAAATTATATTATTGTGATCACAAATAAAGGAGCATGGTTCAGGAGCTATAGTGGAAGAAGGAGGTAGTTATAGTCATTCAAAGATCTTGTATGAAAGTTCAAGACTATGAAAGCAAGTTAGGTTAGTCATCATGATGTAGGTCTCTGGTAGGAAAGAAAAGGATAACAGCACAGAGACACATGATATATTCATGTTGAGAAGATCATGTGGCAGTCCAAGACAAAGATGAAAAGTGACAATGAACAAGTGACAGAGGAGTTTTGATAGAGCATAAGGACAATGCATAGCCCAGTCATAAGGCAATATTGAGTAGACAAAAGATGCATACACAATCAGGAAGGAAAGATGAGCTGAAAAGTAAGAGGATGATTAAAAATCGTGTATCACACTCATCAAATTCTTATAAGGAATGTAAAAGAAGAATGCAATGGCAATGAGTAATAGTGATAGTCTTCATTGAAGGTAAGAAGACAATTAAAAAGGTACAGTCCTGAAATTCTCAATCTAGATCTGACACAAGGTAGCAGAGACTACATACATCATAAGATAGTCATTCACCTTAGAATGAAAGGGACATGAAAGTCCATGAAGATCAACAGTCTTCAAGACAGTATACCGAGGCTAAAATTAGGGGAAGTCACCAGCCTTATGAGGCAAAACAAAGAGATACAGGGGTACAGTTTTCAAAGTAGATGCACCATGATGCATAATGATTCATAAGGACAATCTTCATAAATAAGGAGGTATTTGACAATAATATATAATCACTGTTATATCATGCATAAATTCTACTAATAGGGTATGATGTTTTGTCCACCATTCATAAGAGATTTCTCACATGAAAAGTATTTGGCTTCAAACTTTAGGGGATTGGTGGAATGCATGGTAAAATGTGAAAATAATTTGAAAGTAAAGGATAGTACCAAATGTCATGACAGTCAAAGTACATGCATGAACACCAAGGACAGTACCATAAAATAGGTATCACAGTAACAGATTCAAGGGGATTAAAGGGGAATCTTCAAGTATTATGTCTACACAACGATACCCTAAAGAGAAGCCATGGCCTTTACTACATAGTGTGACATCATGGAAAGACTAGGGATGGCCAGTCACAAGATAGTCCATAGAAGCAAGTGTGTTAAAGTCATAACATGGAAATCATTCATAAAGAGTATGATGGCAATTGTATGACAGAGATGCATAGCAATGAAACTTTGCAATAAGACAAGGAAAAAGGAAAAAAACATAGTCATTAGAAGAGAAAAAATAGGGCAGTCATGATAGAGAGTTAGTGACAGGCCTATGAAGAAGAAAAGGATAACTAAGCAAAGGAATAAGTCACAAGACAGATAAAGGAGTTTTCTTCAAACTTTGGAAGGCAAAGATGGGACGCACTAAACTTTTTCAATGCCACAAAGGGACTTTCTTCGAGGACAGGTGATCTATAAACATGCAAGGGAGTTCAATTTTTTCAAGCACATGTAAATAAGGGTCTTAAAGGAATTCGTGAAGGAGTGTAGGCATTTTGGTAGTCTTTATGGACTTAAACTTAAAGTATATTATGAAAACATCTAGGAAGGAGTTATTGAGCAGTTAAGGTCAAGATGGTGACAAGGACAGTAGGTGGACCATCTCAAGGGTAGTTTGAGAGCATTTAGTGGTAGTTCAAACTCCTTCCAAAGATTTAGGAGCCTCGTCACTAGGATCATATTAAGTCTTTAGGGCGGGGAGTTTACCATAGAGGAATATTTTACTGGTTGGATCATGAATCATGTAATGGAGGGGTTGTAGAATATAACTTTTTCGATAGTCACTGGACAGAGATTCCACCCCCAAATGATGCAATTTACAGAGATAATACATTTGACAATTTTACGGGACATGAATATAGGACCGTTGGTAGTGTGTATTGGGGTTTAGCTGGAAGTGATGTCGGCGAACTAATTTTGGTTGACAGGGAGTGCGGGTTTATGTGGAAATTAGAAAACGGAGAAGAAAACATTAACTCCAAGAGGTGGTGTAGAGTGGATATAAGTTTCCCCGAAGAAATTAAGCTTATTTCAGTTAACAACAGCGGATGGACTGTGGTGTTTGGTGGAGAAGGAATGAATGTATATGATGGAAGCAGAAGATTTGTGAGAAGATTTGCACTGGATGAGATGAAATTGATCCACAGCTTGTAATGCAAATAAAGACACTGAAACATCGTACATTCGTTGACCTTTCCTTATACCCACCCTTATTGCCTTTGGAGTGTACCTACTATGGTGGCCTGATAACAGAAATTTCTGAACTAATTTATTTAATTTCTACTTCGGTTTCTGCTCCACATCTTGATGTACACTGAAGTTTGAATATTATATGAAAGTAAGATGGGGGAATTTTACTATAGAGTTCACTTCGAGATTATGTGAGACACTAAAATGAAACTTCCATAACAATTTTGTCTTAGCATTGATTTTCACTTCAGTTCTTTTTGTCTTTTTTATTAGAGATTGGAAAATATTACCTTAAACATGTAGTTTAAGATAAACAGAAGTTAAAATATGTTACTTATATTCATTCTTTATTATGAAGATGTAAAAATTACTATAATATAATTAATTCAATGTATGCACTTCTTTTCAATTAACTTTATAGGTCTTTTCTCTTTGGTTCTATGTAAGTATTGGAAGACCATTATGATATTGGTCATGAGGTGTCTCGAGTAATAATTCACGAAGGCAATGTACAAAACAAACATACATAAATAAAAAAGAAAATATGCATAAATGAAGAAAAAAGAGAAGAAAAAGAAAAGAAAAAAGAATTTTCCTTTCATTAAATTAAATGCTAATGATTGATTTGACGATGATGATAACATTGTTGATGTGGGAATGACATCTCTCGAGAACAACATGAGGATTGTGAATGACATATTAAATTTGTGTTTTAGCAACATTAAGGATGAAAATTATGAATGCTTTTGTGGATATATGCTAGTTTGCTTAGCTATAACTGGTAAGATTTTTCAATGTTGTTATTAGTTTGTTTTGATAAATGAAAGATTGGTTTGTAGAGTGGTTGTATAGCTTATATTTTTATACTAGGTAGGGATAATCTAGAAGGTTCAATAGTTTTTAAAATTTGGGGTTGTTGATCATGGGTGGAGATTGAAGTTGGTATATGGTATACTCAAGATTCGTTAATGTTTAATCTTGGTTTGACATAAGGATGTGTTATGGATAGTGATGGGGATAGGGATATTAGATGGAGATGGGAGAGCATGCAGGATGCGGTATCCAATAACTATGTTACATAGGATTGGTATTTCCCACTCAATTATGTACTACTTATTTCAAATGTTATGCTTGGACATATTGAAGAATTGTCAAAAAACATATTTCACGATCTTTTCCACCACTTTATCATTGTCAAAATTAAAAAGTAGGATAGGTACATGGTGGTGTCAGGATGTAAATGCAACAAAGTTATGACATGATGGTGTGATATGCATGGATGGCTAATTATCACAAATGATAGATGGGATGAATGAATGGAAGAAAATTTCCCCCGAGTGTAGAATACAAATAGGAAGAAAATTTACACATTACACATACAAATGGATTTTCAGCATGGTACTTCCTCAAGCCACCATAGGAATGGTTTTCACCATTAATATCTTTTGTATTTTATTTTTCTAATTTATAAGTTTCAATATTTTTAATTGTTTGAATGTTCTGATTCAAACTTTTTATTCCATGATAAACTAATAATATCCCGCTTGAATAGATAATTTTGGTGGATCATGCTACTAGTGTTTGTAGTTGAGAAAGCCAACTTCACTGCACTCAAGATCACCCTCGTGACAACAAATAACCCGCTACAGTAAAAGAAGAGATGGAGACAACAAGCAGGTGCTCTGAAAGCTAAAAAATGTATTCATCCAAGAGAGATATAAATTACAATGATGAATCCTTATAAAAGGATATTCTGCAACCCTAAAAGAAACCCTAATAGGTAGACATTTAATAATTAATATAATTATTAAATGTCACAAAATGTAAACTAAAGTGAAATCTTAAGAGAGGAATAAAGGTAATTTAATCAACATGATTAAATTTAAACCTTTACTCTAACACCCCCCCTTAAGATGAGCAAAAGTGCAAGCATAAACATGTGTGCAAGAAAGCAAAGGTAACTACAATGCAGAAAGTAAACTTAACCCACAACAAGGCCCCATTAGGTACCCCAATTACAAACTAAATCTCAGAAGTGAGAAATAGAGAAACCTCATGGGAAAAACTCTACTCCAAAAAGAGAGGAAAGAAATAAATGCACTAATAAAAGGATAGGAGGTGGATAACATGATACCCCCCATAGACAGCTTCTATCATATAAGTACATATATAATGGTCTCCATAAGAGAAATAGAAAGAGACCAGAAGGCCCCCCCACAATGAAGAAACTCACTGCCTACTACATGGATGCCCCAGGTAGAATCCGTAAAGAGATCCCTAAGGGTATAATATTCCTCCTTGGAAGAAACGGGATCCAAAGTGATGAAGATGAAGAACCGGTGAAGAGAGAAGAATCAATCGGTTCTCAAGATGTGCGCCATAAAAGGATGTCAAGAATCTCTCCGTCAACCAAATAAAAGATGTCAAATCCAAACCGAATCAAGACTAAAAATTGGTAAACCTCTCAATGCGTACGATGATGTGGTGGCTAACAACCGGAATATGGTCACAACAAAGAGGAAAGAAAATCCCCAAAGTAACCTCCAAATCGCAATGTGAGACTCAACAAACAAAGATGAAAATGCCCGCAAGATAAGAATCCTGGGTAGCTATGTCCTAAAGATGTATGATGTCTTGCTTAGCTGAATCAATAGGAGCCAAAGAAGAGGCAATATCAAACTGATCAAGAACAACAGGAGAAGATGTTGATACAAGTATAATCTCAGTCTGAAGAGTAGGAATTGTGAGACAATCCTCTGATTCATCGGAATATGTAAGGGTGTCTAAATACTGAAGTTCCTTTAAAGTATCATGATCAAAAGGTGTGTTATCTCTCCAACCAATGGGTACAAGACAATCTGAAGCAGGATCCTCTGGGAATGGAGAAAGACTAGGGTCTCCATAGATCTCCCAAAGACGTGCCCAAAGTGGGTGAGGACAATCAATGCCCGATATAGCCCACACAGTGTCAGAATCAACACTAGACAAAATAACTCCTACTATGTGATTTCTAATGATATCCCAAGCTATTTTTCCCTCTGAAGTTGTTGGTTCAGGTATGAGATCATACAAATAAGGCAACAAATTTAGCCACCTACAATGTGTAAGTATACCCTTTGCCCATGACTCATAATTACCCTGTTCCAGAAATACAACTGAAGGGTGAGTAGAAAAACCCATGATAACTCTTCAAATTAACAAATCTGAGACTAACTGACCTCAATACTGATAAATCAGATCAACATATGCCATCCCATGCAAACAAATCATTTCCAAGTGCTGAAACATCAAAGTAACTAACAGATGTGTGAAACACACAAAATACTGAATAAAAGGTACCTGGTGCAGATTCTGGAAAAATAAATTGCAGATCTGGAAAGAGCACAGAAACACCTTTCCAACGCCTATTCGTTTGCGAAAAATGGAGTTCGGACGCAAAAGATACGCCCTCAGGAGTGAAAAACACAAGTTCTGATTTTGACTGGCAAAAAAGACTGCAAAACGGAAAAATCAGAAAAAATATCCTCCATCATTTAGATCGGGCTCGGAACCAGCTTTCCAACGCCTATTTCCATTCGAAAATCCGAGCTAAAATGCCCAAGTTATGCCCGATTTAGTGCAAGTTGCTCAAAAGGGTTTTAAAATGCCACAAAATTTCTTCGCGGGCTAAGATTTCGGCCCCGGTCATAAGGGACGACCGGGCTGGTGCGTTGGGCCTCCGCCCTTGTTGTGCATGTGCACCTGTCGCTATGGTAAGCTCCTCTGGGTCAGTTTAGTGTCATTCATCGACCCTGGGCTGCCTCGTAAGCCTCCACGGCACAACCCACCAACGGCGACCGGCGGTTCGCCAGCCCTGCTGCTTCGAGTACAATTCGGCACGGCTATGGGCGGACCGGCAGACCCCGGCTTAACACTAGCCGCCAGAATTTTTAAAAACTTTAAAAAAATCAATAAAAATTGATTTTTAAAAAAATTTGCCTCGATCTGCGTGCCATGGGGCCGTACGGCCTTAGGGCAAAATTTTTTTGCCTCCCAGATCAACTATGTCCAAATAGGTCATGCCATATATGAAAATATGGGTTTTTGGCCGCTCTGAATCCAACCGTGAGGTCCTTTTGGGCCCAAAATGCACCCAAAAAATAGAGTTACCCGTGATCCTCAAAAAGAATGCCGATTCATGCATGTGCTTGTAAAAATCCCAAAATAGAGACACCCAAGAAAAATGCCAGATCTGATGCACGCTACTGTAAAAAAACACTCGTACTTTGATTTATTTTTAACAAAAGAAACAAAAATCGGCGGTAAGGAATACCGATTCCAAACCGCACCAAGAACCTTCCCAATTAGTCAAGAATCCCAAATTTCTTCGGCTAAACCCTTGTAACCCAAATTCTTCAAGTCTAACAAAGAAGCAAAGAACTGGAGCTCGATACTGTAGAAGTTGAGAAAGCCAACTTACGTGATCAAGATCACCGTGATGCAAATAACCCCGTCACAAAAAGAAGAGATGGAGACAAACAAGCAAGGGTGTCAAAAGCTGAAAATGTGTTCATCCAAGAGAGTTAAATTACAATGATGAATCCTTATAAAAGGATATTGTGCAACCCTAAAAGAAACCCTAATAGGTAGACATTTAATAACACAAAATGCAACTAAAGTGAAATCTTAAGAGAGGAATAAAGGTAATTTAATCAACATGACAAAATTAAAACCCTACTCTACTAGTATTGCACCTAATATCTATATTATTATAAAATTTAGTGATTGCTAGGTTGGATTCTCTTACAATACTTTAAAGGAAAGTGGTGTTATGGGCAAGTTGGATTGCAAATATAATAGTTTTGTGAAGATTTGATGAAAGGGATGTGGTAATGAATGAATGTGGGATGATGGATTGAGATGGGTAAAAGAGTGGATGGAAGGATAGGATGACTAGAGCATAAATAAACATCATGGGACCAAGAAAAATAAGGAATTTGAACTTCATAAACTATGTTCTTTTTAAGTAGGCTCGTTTCTTTAACTTTTAATTCTAATTTGTTATGGCTAATCATTCTCAATGTTAAGGTTATATAAGACTCAAATATTAGCAAAAATTTAGGTGAAATGTGTCCATTTATTATGTTTTTCCTATCTTTTTAATCCAAAAATATAAGGTTTTATATTATGTTTTTCTATCTTTTTAATCCAACAATACTTTAAATTATTTAAGTTTTATTTATTTAAAAATTAAATATATTTACTAAAGAATTTAATTTTTTTAAATAAATGACATTTTTTTAATAGTTAGTTTTAAATCTAGATGCATAACTTTCGTTGGTAGCAAGAGATGTATTTGTATGTCACCTGAGACATTTTTTTTAAATAACACTTGGTAAGTACAAATAAAATAACTTAAAATAGTTCTAAAGGTAGATAAAATAACTCTTTAACTAATTAATTTTTTACAAAATAGTATTTAAATAATTTGAAATAAAAATAAATATTATTTTAAATAAATATTATGTTTTAATAATTTCTTAGGTACATGTATTATAAATATCTATAATCAAGATATCCATACCAATTATTAACATATTCATTTTTAGTTTAATACATTCACATTTGTACTATTGGCTCAATGAGTTACACATTTCCACATAGTTAAAACCTTTAAATTAAATTCTAAAAATATATATTAATAAACACACAAGTTGAAAGACTAAAAACTATAGATATGTTTAAATCTATAAAAATGTTATATAATTTACAAACATGTTTTTTTAATTTCTCAATATACTTTTAAGTATGTTTCACATTCATAAATTTCACATTTATTTATCTATTAATTTAGTTCATTTTTAAGTATTTTCATTGCTTGTGATACTAGAAAAAAGATAATGAATCCCAAACTGGTGATATTTTCTTTATAGCTCACTTTTCGTATTACTTTTAGTGGTTGATTACTAAATACCCAATATGTAGGGTTAAAGAAACAAGGGTATGGCAACACTAAGATTTGTGTACACTCAAAACCCTACTATTTTGTGTTTAATTATACAATGCATATGTACATAAACTCCCACCTAATTATATCTCACTCTTACTATCCTTGGAAAACCTAAATCAAACTACTACATGCACCAAAATCTCTTTCTTCTTACCCCTCATCAAACTCACTACCCATAGGCATCATCGATTCACAGTTAGTATCTTCAAAATACTAAACCAAGCTCTGCATAATCTTTGGAAAACTTATATCATTAGTGAAACAAAGAAAAAGAGGTTCACCCCAAATAGATCAACCAAATGGGGGAACCTAATTTTTCTTAATTGTTTCAGTCAATTATGAGAGGAAAAATGCATAAATAACAATCAAAAATCAAACCTAACTTTTATAACAATAAGGAAGGTTTTAAGATGCTGAAATGATGTGTAGCTTGCTGAAAATGTGTTGTTTTGGGCCTCATTGAGGACTCATTCACCCAATGGCAAATGGGTCCTTGATAGGGTTCATGGAAAATGATTTCTGGGTTATGTTCTTCAATGTCTGCACTCCCAGATCCCAGGTGTTCAGCTCCTGAAAGTCAAAAATAAATTATGTAGACCACTTTTCGTGATCTTGGAATAAAGATGACAACTTTTGCAACTTTACAATCTTGACAATATTTGCAACTTTTGTTCTCTACTTATTATTCAATCTAAAACCTGCAATCACACATCAAGAGAGAAGAAAAATTGTTGTTTGTTAGGGATTATGGGTTTTCCTTGGTTAAAATTTGTTTAGGTAATTAAACCTTGAATTGAAACAATGCATAAAAGGAAGGATGAATGAACAACAATATGCAACAACTCACCAATCCTCAATTGAACCTTGGATTGCAAATCTGAAACTTAGCAAGAAGTGGCCTCAATGTATGTAGATCTTGATCATGAACTTGACATAGGATAATGGCTTTGAACACTTGAACTTGATCGCCAATACTACAACATCATATTAGCTCAACAACATGAATGAATTTGACATGATGAAAGAGATCCTTGATTGCTACAATAAAACCTTGATAATCTACCCTTGAATGTCTTTGGAATGGTCTTGAATGCTCTTGTGAAGATTACTTAATCTCATGAAAGTCTTCTCTAGGTGAAACTATGTAAAATAACCTTATATTTATACTTAAGCTTTAATCCCGAAATTCAAATAACACAAGATGACATTAGATCTAGGATTCAAAATCATTAAAATCCCACCAAGAATATGCTCAAAAAGGGGTGTCCTTAGTTAAGGAGATAGGGCAAATGGGTCCTAGCACACTCAACTAGGACAAGTTTCAGGGATATGAAATAACATGCCAAAAGGTCATAGGACCTAGGAATGACCCATTCGACAAGTGGCGAATGGGTCCCAGGTCACTATCCTAGGACTCAAACCTTGCCAAATTAAGTGTTGTGAAACATTATTAATGAGTGTCATGATTTATCCCTCTGAAAAAGCAATTAATAAGGCTTGGATTTCAATTTAAGGGGTCAATTAATCTCTAATTAACCTCAATTAATTAATAAATCCCTAGATTAGTGTGAAAATGTAAAGATACACTTGACAACACCCTAAATAAGGCATCATTAAGTCCATTTTGTTAAAAAGGACCCTAGACTCAATGTAAATGTGTAAAACATATTACAACACTAAATTAAGGCAACATTAGGCTCATTTATTGTTAATTATTCTAAATTAAGTAAGGAAAAGGGATACTTTTTCCGTTACTACATTTTTCCCCCACTTTAGTGAGAGTTTTACCCCATGAAAAAATCACACTAAAGTAAACATTCAAGCATTTATGTATGCAGCAATGAAAAAGATACACAATCATACCCTATCAAAGACCAAGAAAAAAAAATGAAAACAAAGGATCAAGCTTCGACCATTCCAACACAAAGTGGAATGCAACTTTTTATTTGATAAAAGGATCAAGCTTCGACAGTCTATCCAACATGATGTGAACCAGTTCTAGGTTTGTCCAAAAATGGTTACAAGCATAACTTGATGTATATTATGCAAATGACGCACATGCACACTCACTCTGGGGTAGTGGGACCTTAGGTCGTCCACTAGGTGAGTATCTCAAAAAGATGGCAAATGAGAGAATCATAAATTAGCCTCCCATACCATACCAAAGTTCTCCTCTTGACAACTTCGATAAGGCAGCACAATGCTAAATGTTTTTGAATGTTTATTCTATAGGTTTTTGTTCAAAGGTATTTCACTTCAAGTAAGGTCTTCTTCTTAGGGAACACCATGCCTAATGCCTCCAAGAGAGGACAAGTCAAGAATATCAAATTGCCACTTACGGATCATGCCTCATTTCGCATCATGCCACTAAGGGAAAGTCGTATGCTTAGACATATCGCACTCTAGGAGAACGTTAAACCCAATGACACCACAGAGAAAAGGATGCTTCATGAGAAATAAAATCACACCATGAAATATGAAAAATGTTGAAAGATGTCATCGATGTATGCCCCCACTTTAAAGCGGTTGCTAACGCCATTGTTGTGAGCAACTGCTTTAAAGTAACCATTGTTTTCTACTTAGACATGAGATCTTTCCTCAAAAAACCCTATGCCAAGTCATATGTTTCCAAAATAAAGCTGTGTCATGAAAAAGGAGGGAGGGATTTCCCCCAAGAATACATAAGGGATCTATGGATTCAAGGTCAATATATCTTTGCTACCATATTATTTTAGAGCTCAGAACTATCATTCCCAAAATACTCATAGAACTAGAAAAATGACACAGAGATTGAAAACAAAGAAAAAATCCTTTGGGTAAACATGGAAGAGACCTAAATGTCTCAATGCCTTGCATCATCCCCAAAAGGAAAACACAAGACAAAGATTAAATACTTACAACATAAAGAAGAATGTAGGTACATATAGAGGAATGCACAAAGAGAGAGAGAGAGAGAGAGAGATACACCAAACAAAACATCATGGGGATCACATTACACACATGCAATCACATAAAAGAACATAAAAAAGAAAACAAAGAAAAACACTAGTAGGGAACATGCGAATCAACCTATAGCAGGTCGTTTACATCCCAATCTTTGTCAGTATAAATAGAAGGCAGACAACTAGCCAAACAGACAACATCAAGTGCCAAAACTAGGAAAAGGATAACTAACCCCTTGCCCCCACTAAGTACAAGACAAGGATGAGCCAAGATAGGTGATGAGAATGAGCTCCTTGCGATAACAAGAATGAATGTATAACACGTAATAGTGATAATTTCAAGACCCTACAACTATTACATAGCAAGGAGTGGAACACATGCTTTTAAGGAACTATTTCTATGGCATGAAACCTTTTAAATATTTTTTTAAAGCACAACATTCATTAGTACTATTTCCAAGAATTCTATGATATCGACAATGAGACATGTATGCATTCTTAGGATATAGTTTTGGATTTTCTCTCATGGGTGGCAATGCTATAAGTCCTTGGCTTAGAAGTGTGTGTAAGGTTTTTCAGTTGCAGACATGGGACATGGAAATTCAGGTTTCTTTAGTTTGTAAGGCTTTCTTTTCTTGCTAGATTCGCCAACTTCATGAGGTGGATATAGAGTAGGAGGACCTAAAATGATCTCATCATTCTTGTGAGGCATTGGTTGTTCTTTAGGAAGGAGGACACTTATGTCGGGAGGAGGATCTTGATGTCCTATCCCTTTTGTTTGTTCAATAGGAATTTTCTCTAAAATTTTATGCATTTCATGCTCATTGGTTATGTCACATCCTTGGTTCATTAAAATCTTAAAGCCTTGGTCATAAGTCTCTTCTAGGTTCATGGGAGTGTTGGTTACTTTGTTAACATAATATGAATGACTATGCATTTGACTAGAGGAACTAGGTTCACTCATTGTTGGAAGTTTAGGCTTGATTTGTGACTCAATTTCAAGATGTAAAATGCCAGACATTTCAAGTTGTGTTGGTTGTTTCACGGAAGGGTAGAAGGATGCATTATTCTCAAGATTGTTTCAAGGCAGTCATTTATGAATGCATTCATGCTAGCATCATCTTCTCCAATTATGTCAACGTCACGAGGACACTCATTAGGAGTTGGGTGAGCATGAGTAGGTTCAATTGCATTAGGATCATTGCTAAAAATACAACTTGAAACATCAACCAAGGAGAAAAAGGACTTCCACACATTACTAAAACACTTGTCCATTTTCAGATTTTCAGACTTAAAACAAGGTGATTTACTAATTAAACTATGCAATAAACTAAAAATGAAATGTTGCAAATGCAATTTTGAATTTTTACAATGCCCTAAATGAAGCAAATTAATCTAGATCTAGTAAAATGAATGAAACATAAATTTAGTAAACTAAAATGGAGATGTAACAGCAACAATCAAAAGCAAAGAACATGGGTTTTGAAATTCAAGAAATGCAGATTTAGGTCTGATCAAGGACTCATTCGCCCTAGGGTGAATAGGTCCTAGATTAGGGTATTGGAACTGACTTTTATTGATTTTTAGGCTTTTTTAATGTTTTTTAGATTCAGGTATGCTACAGTAAGTTTTTGTTTCATATTTTTGTAAATGCAATGTGAAATGCAAGATGAAAATGTGACAAAATGATGAATTAAAAGACCTAGTTTGATATGAAATTTTGTTTTGATTTTCAAATGCAATTTTATGTGACGTAAGATGATATGCAAAATGACTGATTTTTTTGTATTTTCAGATTTAAAGAATGCAAACAATGCAATCCTAAAACCCTAGATGAGATGCAAACTTGAATGCAAAGTAAGACAACCTAAATGAGATCTAATTCGATACAAATGAATGCAAGATATAACCGAGGATGAAAAGAGAGACTCCCAAAATTAGAAAATTGCAATGCTCAAGAAGTCGAGTTCACCAAAATGAAACATAGAAAAAGAGGTTCACCCCAAATGGATCAACCAAATGGAGGAACCTAATTTTGCTTAATTGTTTCACTCAATTATGAGAGGAAAAATGCATAAATAACAATCAGAAATCAAACCTAACTGTTATAACAACAATAAGGAAGGTTTTAAGATGTTGAAATGATGTGGCACCTTGTTGAAAAAAGTGTTGCTTTGGGCTCCTCACTTAAGGACCTATCTGCCCAATGGTGAATGGGTCCCCTAGGGTTCCTCGGAAAGGATTTCTAGGTTTTGTCTTCAATGTTCGTGACTCTCCCTATTGAAATGGAGGCAATTAATGTATTCAATACTCTTTGTAAAACTAAGTGAGAATTGTATATCTTAATAAGTGTTCTTGTTACAAAATTCTTTGTGGATGATTATCTACTAGATTCATTTTACCATTTGTAGCGCAGACAAAATATTGTAGAAGAATAAGACCGGAAGATAGAAGTGACACAGCATATACGTGGAGAAACCCTTTCGGGAAAAAACTCCACCACCAGAATCAATAGTGCTTGTATTATTTAGCCTTAGAACAATATTACAATAACACTATATCAATCCTTTATTGAGATGCTTCTTTGCCTCTCAACAATCTCATCACAACCCCACAAAATATGATAGAACTCTCTTCAACTTTCTGCAATAAATAGACAATTGTGAACATTGTAAACTCCAAAGAGTTGAAAATTACAAGAGGATAAAGCTCCTCACAAATATCTATGCCATTCTTGTGCAAGTAGAGTTCTTCCGCGAAAAACAATGTCCAAAGTTCCTAATGGGCTTTGCATCCCAAACTGAAGTCCTAACTCAACGTTGATTACGAAGCTATCTTGTAAGCTTCTCCTCAAAGTTGGCACCCAAGAATGGGCCCACTTAACTAAGCCTTATAAAATATCTTCTCACGCAATTTAGTTTTAACTCCAAGATGCCAACTTGGGTGCCCAAGGTGGGTCAAAGTCAATCTTTGTCAACTGAAACATATCTCTCCATCAATTCATGCAAACATGATGCATGATTGATTGTCCCCACTTAACTGAATGTATCACCTATTATCTTTCATGAAACTCAATTCATTAGTCATGCATTCCAAGTCAACTGAAGTCAACTAGCATTCAACTGAAACTAACTACATGCAACTGAAGTCAACTAGCATTCAACTTTGTTAACTGAAACATATCTCTCCATCAATTCATGCAAACATGATGCATGATTGACCATCCCCACTTAAATAAATGTATCACCTATTATCTTTCATGAAACTCAAGTCATTAGTCATGCATTCCAAGTCAATTGAATTCAACTAGCATTCAACTGAAACTAACTACATGCAACTAAAGTCAACTAGCATTCAACTGAAACTAACTAAATGCAACTGAAGATAATTGAACCATAACTAAACTAAACTGAACTAAACTGAACTCCACTCATGTAAATATCAATTCCTAACTTCTAGGATCTTTGCATGCATTATTGAAGTGTTATCTTTCTCCAAACAGTTAACTTAACTCAAGGTGAGTTCCACCTTCCATGTGGGTGCCCCATGTGCTCCTATTTTGTAGGATCTCTTCTTGGGTGTCCCCACATGTTCCTATCATTTAGAATTAATTACAAATTTCAATTTACACATTCATTTCATTCGAATTTAATCTCTTCCTAATCCTAGTGTTGGGGAACACTTTCCAAGGACTTAGTAGATACATGAAATAATGTTTAGGATTGCAATTAAATGGCATCCTAGGTATTCCCAACATTCTCCCACTTGACATTTTACATTGCAATTATTCTAAACAAGGAATCATTATTATAAATCAAGTTCAGGAATCAAGGCCAATGGCCTTCCTGCACCAAGAGAACTTATCTATAGGAACTGGTTTCGTAAGATAATCTGCAGCATTGATTAAACTGTCAACTTTCTCAATCAATTCATTCCCACTCTCAACCATTTCTTGCACAAAGTGATACTATATATCAACATGCTTAGTACGAGCATGATACATAGGATTTTTGGCTAAACAAATAGCACTCTAACTATCATATGATCTGCCTAAATTAGATATTCTAAATATAGATACCAAGTGCAACACTAGTAGCATGATCCACCTAAATTAGCTATTCAAAATGGCATATTATTAATTTATCATGAAAGAAAAAGGTTGAATCGAAACATTCAAACAATTAAATAGATTAAAACTCATAAATTAGAAAAATAAAATACAAAATATATTTAATGGTGAAAATGATTTGTATGGTGGCTTGAGCAAGTACCATGTAGAGAATCCTTTTGTAAGTGTCATGTGTAAATTTTCCTATTTGTATTCTACACTTGGGAAATTTTAGATTCCATTAATTCAACTCATCTATCATTTGTGAAAATTAGCCATCCATGCATATCACACCATCATGAAATCCCTTCATTCCATACATCCCAACACCACCATACCCATCCTCATTTTTAATTTTGACCATGATAAAGTTGTGGACAAGATCATGAAATATTTTTTGGTAATTCTTCAATATTTCCAAGTATAATATTTTAAACAAAAAACATAATTGAGTGGGAAATACCATTACTATGTAACATAGTTCATGGATACTACATCCTACATGACCTCCCATTTCCATCTAATATGGACCATCCCTGTCACTCTCCATAACACATCCTTCTATCAAACCAAGATTAAACATTGATGAATCCTAAGTATACCATACAACAACTTCAATCTCCACCCATGATCAACGACCCCAAATTCTAAATACTCAAGCCTTCTAGATTGTGATCCCCTAACTAATATAAAAAATATAAGATATGAAACCACTCCACAAACTAATCTTTTTTTTATCAAAATAAACTAATAACAACATAGAAAAATCTTTTAAAGACAAAAATTTAGTTGTTGTTGGCTTTTCGGCTGGTTTTTGGTTCTATGGCCTTTGTTGACCTTTTTGATGGCTATGGTCATTTACTGTTGTTTTTTAACAGCCTTTCTGTCTACAGTGACTTTATTGACTTTCTCTTTATTTTGTAAACTTTGTGGTTTCGGGTCCCTGTAAAACCAATTTTTTCCTCTTTCAAAAACATAGAAAAATCTTACCAAATCTAACCAAGCAAACTAACACACATCCACAAAAGCATTCATAATTTGCATTCTTAAAGTTGTTAAACCTCAACCTTGTTTAAATCAATCAATCATTATCATTTAATATATCATTCTCAATCCTCATGTTGTTCTCAAGAGATGGTATTTCCACATCAACAAGGTTATCACCATCATCAAATCAATCATTAGCTTTTAATTTGATGAGGTGAAGTTTTCTATTTTTCTTCTCTTTCTTCTTCATTTATGCATGTTTTCTTTTTTACTTATGCATTTTTGTTTTATACATTGCTTTTGTGAATTATTTCTTGAGACACCTCATGACCAGTATCATAATGGTCTTTCAAACTTAAATAGAACCCAAGAAAAAATACCTATAAAGAATATTAATTGAAAAGAAGCATACACTTTAAGTTCATTATGTCAATAGCAATTTTTACATCCTCAATAATAAAGAATCGATATAAATAACATATTCTAACTTTTGTTTATCTTAAATCATTTTCCAATTAGAAGAAAGTCAATACTAAAACAAATTTGTTATAAAAGTTTCTTAAGACATTTTATTAAAAACTTTTAATTTGTTAATTTTTTCGAAGAATAAGTTTTGTTGAATCTCAAAGTGAACTCCATAGTAAAATTCCCCCATCTTACTTTCACATAATATTCGAACCTCACTATAGATGAAGATGTGAAGCAGAAACTGGAGTAAAAATTAAATAAATTAGGTCAGAAATTTATGTTATCAGGCCACCATAAGTAGGTACACTCCAAAGGCAATAAGGGTGGGTGTATGGAAAGCTCACCTAAATCCCACCATGGATGTATCTTACCTAACTCAATCTCATTGAATTGAAATAGAAATGCAGAGGTGTGAGAAAGATGTATGTTTGGATATATTCTTGGTGTAGCTTAAACATCACACATTAAGGATTTGATTCCTTACGTGGCTCTGGGTCCCACTCTTACACTGTTCGGTCGGATTCTCGTCTTTCGTTTCCCGTTTTGTTTTCTACTGCACTCCTCTGACTCTGACAGACATGGTCACTGCAACTTCCGCCAAATCCAGTTGTCACACTCATTGATAATGAAATTGCGGTTAAGTTTGAGTTGAAATTTTGAATTTTCCTCTCCCGCTCAAGCAGCAACAAGAGTATTTCTAGTGCAGGATATTCCTTCCAAAACAGAAAGCTGGTTTGATGTCTTTTTTTCCCTACTGCTACTTCTTACTTCTTATGGAAGCCTAGCTTGCTGCTGCTTCTTGTGTTTTTTTTTTCTTCCATCTATAAAGCATGTAGACGGTTAAGTTGGAAATCCTCTGATAGACATGTATGCAAAATGCGAAAGCATAGACAGGGTACGTGAACCGGCTTGAGGGATGCCTCAAATAAATGCAGTCTCATGGAATGATATATGCAAAATGCATTTGTTGAGAAGGATTTAGAAACTTTCGACTAAATGAAATTGGCAGTTGTAAAGCCAGACTCCACCACCTTTGCCAACATTCCTTGCACCTCTGCCAAAATGGGAGCTTTGGAACAGGGCATGGACATCCATCGCAGGACAATGGATAGCGGGATTTTGTCAGATATTGTAGTCGCAACTACCCTGGTAGACATGTATGCAAAAAAATTGGAATCATAGACAAGGCACGAGAACTGTTTGACAGAATGCCTCAAAGAAATATTTTCTCATGGAATGCCCTGGTTGCAGGACATTAGAAAAATGTATTTGTTGAAAAGGCTTTAGAAACTTTCAACCAAATACGATTGGCTGGTTTAAAGCCGAACTCTACAACCTTTGCCAGCATCCTCCCAACTTGTACCTAATGGGAGCTTTGGAACTACTTTGGTAGACGTGTATGCAAAATGTAGCTATATATTCATAAAACCTACACATTCAAATTTTGGAGTAATTTCGATACCATAATTGTAGTTATAATTCATCACATAAATTAGTAAAGTGTATATGAGGTTACAATTCATCATACAAATTAGCGAAGAGTATATGAGATTACAATTCATCATACAAATTAATGAAGAGTATATGAGATTAGGAGAGTTGAGGAAGGTTTAGATGAGGTATATGTTTAGGTTGAAATTGGTGAAATAATATTGTGGATATGCTTTATGTGTGTGTGATTAGTGATGTTATTAAATCGTGATGATATATGTTCAAGCTAGAGTTCTCAATGTGGTTGTTGTGTGAATATGTCATTCTATGTTTGTGAATTCATGGGTTTCAAGTCTATGTTGGAATCATCGTGTATGAGTTTGATCTATTGTAGCACAATATGCATTTGATCTAACAATAAGGAAGACTCTATGGACTAAATTGTTGATCATCCTTCAGGCCTCAATGGAGTTGTATAGTCACCAATTTATAGAGACAATAGCTCCATGGTCATTCATGCATAAAGTAACATAGTGGTCATTTTGGTGAATCAAAAATCCAATGATGGTCATCTAGTACAAGTGGGATATTTTATATCTCTATTACAAGTTGAATAGCATGTCTTTCCATAGTGAGGTGTTGCCTTTGATTATCAAGGTATTCTCAAGATGATTGCTATGTTAGTTTAAAGTTGGATAATGTTGATTTGGTATAGCAAGGTGTTACATTGTAATCAAGATATTTCCTTGTTAATATGTGTTAGGGCTCATGGTGTGGTTGTAGCCCCCCAAATTATGTTGAATGTAATTGTGACTCAAATTTTTAGAGACATGTTTGTGTCTATACGTATGCATGTGTGTGCATGTGTCAATTGGTCAATATAGTGATATTGAGTTCTAGATTGGCTGATGGGTGGATGTCATATTTTTCCTAGATTGGTTAAGTGGTGAATTTCATAGTTATCTTGGATTGGTTCTAGAAATTAGCTACAAAATTGCTTAGATTCTAGAATCACTATACCAATCAAATGGGTTGAAGACCTCTAAAAGGCCACACACCGCAATAACATCCTTATGAAGTTGAATTGATCATTGTAATGATGTATAGGAGGAAAAGTAGGCATGATACTTGGATTGACATCCAAGCAAAGTACTCTACACTCTAATAGTAAATTGGTAACACGTGTTCCTACATTAGATGAATCAATGAATAGCTTTTGTTACAATAAAGATGAATGCATATTATCTCTAAATTCATGAATCTAACTACAATTATATTTGACTATTGTAATGAAATTTGTGATATTTGTTCACCCAATATGTTTATAAGAGAAAGGGGTAGATTTGATTAAGGACTCCATCAAAGATGTGTAGTAGGAAGCATTAAGGACTGTTGGGTGAAAGTTGACAATCATCAAATTATTGGTTAAGGATCAAGAGGCTTGCTATTAATTTTTTTTCTTAAGGCATTAAGTTGTATAGTCTAGAGAATTGTAAAGGATATGTTAATAGTTAAATATTATAATACTTTTTGTAAACTAGTTTTGGCCCATCACCTCAAAGATAGAGTTAGTTTTTGAATACCATGATTCTATTGTGTGATATAAATTACTTAAGGCTTATATGAACTTCCTAGAAGGCTTAATTACTACAAGTTCATTTTTATTGGGATATTATAGTGTTTTATTGTCATTTGCTAAAGCTAATTATGAAACCTTTAAGGATTAATACCTTCCTATTTAAGTACATTACTTTATATTATTATTTGGGTTTGAATTTATAAGACATGTGACATGATTCTATAATGTTCTAGTTAGTGAACCTAGCTACTTAAGTGTACTTGACCTAGAGGGAATGATCTAGATAATTGGAGCCATGGATGGTTAGAGGCTAACGTGCAGTTTATGTAATTCCTAAATTTGGTAAGTAATTCTCTTATGTCATAAATCGAGCGTATACCCTAGATATAAATCAAGTCTTATAGATGGTCAATATTTGTTAAGAGATAATTGTATAAACCCTATGGATAAATCATAAAAGGAAGTATTACCATAACTCTTTGAGGAAAATTCTTATATCCTAGACTGAATCCATTATCCTATGGCTCTTTGCAAGATTCAATGATCTAAAGTTTAAATAATTTAAGAATTGAAGATTTTTTCTTGAATTAATTATAATAAGTCTGTGAGTCCCTCTGTGATAATTTCTCTATCAATCATATACTTCAAGATTAGATTCCTTTTGTAATATTGAAGCCTAATTTTGTTTCCAAGTATTAATAACTCCTAACCATCAATTCCTCAAGAAAATTGTTGACTATGGATGTCTTAGAGTCAATCTCTAATGGACACATTTCCACAAGAGGAAAGAAGCCCTGTAAATAATCCTAAGTCAAGAAAAAACCCCATTTATTAATCTATCAAGTGAAACATAATCCATTAATTGACTAGAGTTAAACATGCACTTATGCCTATCCTCTAAGTGGAAATCAGAATGTTGCTCCTATAAAAAAAAAATTTGTAGTTATGTTAACATTAAAAGGATCCTCACATCCACTAGGAGTTTTCATGTGGAGATTATTAGTGGCACTAAATGAAGTGATACAAAAAATAGGATTCACTATAATAATGTGCACCATATTAGACTTACATGAGGTCCAACAAGGTTTTATTTCTATTTTCAAGAAATTTTTATTAACTTTTTTATTTTTTATTTGAGTTTTTGGCAATCTAGAATATCATGTTGGATTTTAAAAATTAGATGCATAGAGTGCAATGGAGATCACTACTAATATTCATTGTTGGGGTATCTATCATACTTATTTTATAATAATTTGGATGTTTAAGTATTTTTTTATAAAAACAAAAAATGTATGAAATGAAAAATTGAAGTAGGAGGTAGAGAAAGAGAAAATAAAAGGTGAAGAAAATTCCAAATTAAATGGAAAGATGCTTGAACTGTAGGAAATAGGAGAGGATGATTCACAATTATAGTTGCTATTTTTTATAAATTTTTTGTTTGGATTAATTGTATTATCTTTTACCTATGTTAGGTTAACTATTTAATTGCATATTATAGATTAATCAAGTATTATCTTTTATCTATGTTAGGTAATTGGTAAAGAAGAAATACTTAAATTTTATGAAATTCATTAGAAACTATAATATCATCTAAATTCTCAAGAGCATTGCACTCATATCCTAGAGAAATTGTTCAAAATTTAACATGTGATTTTATGTCAGTAAGAAGAACCAAAATGCGATAGAAAATTTGGTAATCCGATGAAGGAAAATGGACAAAGTTGATGTTAAAATGATCCCTAAATATGATATGGGAATGGTCACTAAAGAATGCCTAAAACAAAATGTGAAATTGTAAGAGTATGTCATTTTTGATGTAATAAATGGTTTATCATATATTAGCTCTAGTTGATGAATTAAGTGTTATTTTTATCTCTTTTATTGTCCTATCAACATACCTTAGGAAAATTATTTATTTTTTCCCTGACGAAGGCCAAATATTTAAGGGAGGGTGTGGTGTAGCAAGCTCCTCCTCATGACCGGTATAAAGTTAACTTTGATGGTGTTGCTAAACGAATTCTAGGTCTTGCTGGTTGTGGGAGTGTTACGTGATTCTCATGGTAGGCTAGTTTCTATGGTGGTGCTCCCTTTGAGAACCTAGACAAACCACTTTTTAGAAGCTTCTATAACCTATCATGCCTGAAGCTCACTCAAGAGAAGGGTGTTAGAAAAAGCTGGTTGGAAATAGATTCTTTAAATATTGTCAATTTTCTTAAGAGGGTGCCTCCTTCTTCTTGGTCAATTGAGCATATTATTGAGGATGCTATTTTCATAGTGAAGTCTTTTGAAGAATTTTATTTATCCCATATTTATCATGAAGCTAATTACTTAGCTAATTGCCTTGCCAATTTAGGGGTGTCCTCTACTAATTCTTGGGACTCTCAAGATATCACCCCTATTGAGATTCAAAATCTTGTTAAATATGATCAAACATCACATGATGGACAATGCTTTGGGAGTTAGAAGATTTTGGCTTCATAATTTCCTCATTAATATGAAAAGACATGTGAAGCTCTACGAATGTCCTGATAAGTATGGAAAAGCTTATGTAAAGATTCTAATTGTAATGGCCATGATGACTTCTAGTCCTTGTGTTACTAGTTTTACATGGATTATGGGTGTTTGGTTCTTCCTCCTCCTTTGTATCTAGAATTTTCATTTTCATTTGTTGGTGTTTCTTTTCAAGGAGAAAGTTGTGTTCAGTCATGTTTTGGTGACCATGGGGGGTGATAGGTGTAGACTGGAACCTATTACCTGTGGAGAATTTCAAGTGAATGGCATTGTTTGGGAAATCTCAGAGAAGGGAACTTGGGTTACCCATTTTATGTTGCAGCTTCATGGGTTTGACTCACAAGTTTCCAATGAGTTTGTTAATGGTTGGAACAATATGGTGTTGAGAGTCTTCAGGGTAAGGATCAGTATTACAGAGAACCTAATTGCAGAGATTATTGAGTTATCTTTTGAGGGTAAGAAATTTTATAGGGTTTGGTCAACTTCTAAGTCAACTTTGGTCAATTTCTTTAAAGGGAAGGAAAGGGTGAAGCTTAAGAGATTAGCTTGTGGAGGTTATGATTGACATTCCAGTAAGCCCATTTGGAGGGAAGTTTCCATGGCCATTATGAGATACTTCACTTTGGATGACAACTTATCTGCTATTTATGGTTATTGTTTCTTGTTGCTTAACCACTTTAGGCATAATAAACTGGCATCTTTCCCTTTCTATTTTCTCCTCTCGTTTGAAAATGGAATTATGGAATTTAGAAAATAACCCAATAACCCCTTTTTGCATGAGGGTCTAATGCTTCTAATTATGGAATATGTAAAATTCAAGTATGTACTAGAAGTACCTAAATTAAACAGAGCTCGTAAGCTTAAGGAGGTCCTCTCTGGTTATGAAATGGGTAATGAATTTGAAGGAAAGGATGAAGGGGGTGAAGATTCAAGTTTGTTTGAAGAGGACTCTATTTCTCTAGAAGATTTTGACAATAAACCCAAGAAAAGGGGGAAGAAAGAGGCTAGCCCCTCAATGGTTTGGTGGTTCGCATATAGATTTGGACATTGAGGAGTCTCCCTTAGTTAGGCTCAAGAGTAAAGGTTCGACTAAGGTTAAGAAAGGGAGCCATAGTTGTAAAAAGGAGGAGTCATCTCTTCCTTCGAGTGTGAAAAGAAGAATTCTAGTAGTGGAAGGTGAGAAAGGGGTTGAGGGAAAGATCTCAACAGGGAAGAAATCCCTAAACCTCGAGTTGGGTAAGGAGAGGGAGATTGTCTTTGTGGTAGAGGCGATGAATGGTAAGGTGAAAGTCCAAGGTGATGTTGTGGGTGAGATTGGTAAGCTTTAGAATTTGGAGGTTCCTAAAGTTGTTAATGTGAATAGGGTGGATACTGACTTGGTGAACTTGGATGTCTCTCTTGCCAACACAAAAGTGAGAATGTCTTGTTGTTGAACAAACACAAAAAGTTTTTTTACCTATCATAAGCCAATGAGCAACTAGAAATAAACTATTTAGGGAAAAGTAGGGACTTAGACATTGTTATAATATTCCACCATCACTATAACACAAAAGATTATCAAAATCATAAATATTTAATAAACATGTGTAGGAGAAACAAATAAAAAAGGGCATCAATCATATAGCTAGGTAAAGGAATAAGGATGAAACCCTAATTTGAATTTCTTAGATTGATTGTCAATGTTAAGCATTCTAAAAGACTATAAAGAGATAGAAATAGGTTATTCCAAGAATGGATGTCAACAACACCTCTTATTAGGGACTTAAATGTCCAAAAGGTACAACAAGAATCTAGAAGTCTCTAATAGAGCATACCAAACCAAGAAGATATGGAGAAGAATAAAATAAAGCCACAAACTAAAATGCACAAGAACAATGTACAAATATAAATTAAACATAAAATAAAGAGAAACCTAAAACTTAAAGGCTCACAATGAATAACATTTCCCACATATTAGAGACATGCAATTACAACTAGGAATATTCTAGCATACATATGAAGTTACAATGGTCTATACAAAAAATGTGATACACTATCATCTAAAAGGACATCTTGTACGCAAAGGTTATAGGAAAACATAAAACTAATACCTCCCTAAATCAAAAACAACATTTTAGATTAGTTATTCCATTCTTTTTATTATAATGTTATTACTACCTAGCTAAATATAATTATTCTCATACATTCAAGAATGTACACATGTGCATATTTTGGTTGAAGATCAAGAATAAAAATTAACTTTTGGGCCCTTATATGAATCAAATAGCTCACTAAGGAACACATAGAAATCTTGCATATTAATATTACCATAGTTGCATCAAGTATTTATGCTAATATTACATGGTTCATCATTATTGGAAAGTGGATCTATCCCAACACATAGGAAAAAAAATTCTTCATAATCTAATGTCTTGACATTGTCCTAAATGCAAACCACTTTACATATAATAATATCAAACTTAAATGCCTCATATTCACATGTTGCAAAATGACATACTAGGCTACATGATTTTTATAAAGAAAACTTTTTATTAGGAAATCCCAAACAAAACTCTCAAATATAGGAAAATTCTCTTAAGTAAACTATATTGGGTTAAATATATAGGTCACCTAAAATGTGTAGCTCATCTTCTTCTTCATTTGCACAAAGATCCAAATATTACTTCTACTAGCAATTTGGTTAACTTTATTAATGTTTGTAAAATATTATTGGAACATGAAAAACTAATGCTATAATCAAAATAGAAAAAATCATATACACTTGAGCCATATAGGTAACCCAAACCATCATTTAGATAATTGAAGTTAAATATGGAAAGTTGAGGCACCACATGTGAAGGACCTAGTTTTTCATATTATAGGCTCTTTTATTTTCTATCACATTCATTGTAACATGCTACATGAGACTCATTACTATAACCAAATTCATTAATAAATCTACTAGAAAATTTATTAAGAAATAATGCTAAATTGACTTCATTAGTAGTTTATTCATCTTCTTTTGTTAGAACTTCTTTTTTAGCATATTTTGTATCTAATTGTTGTAATGCTTCAAACCAAAGGAATAAATCACTATATACTATAACTTGGTCATTAGCATCACAAATATTTATAGCTAACTTATTAGACTAAACATCCAAAGCTAAGGGATATCAAACAATTTTGGATGTAAGATGTAACATCATTGATACGCTAATGGTTTCATCGAAGTTTACCTCAATAATAAGTCTATGAGAGACTTATGAGATTCATCTCTTTTGAAAAAATATTATACTTAGGATCAAAGACTCCATGATAAAATCTCAAACATTCTTATATAATATATCTTACATGCTTAGGGATATTTATCACAACTCAAAGTGAGATTATCTAATAGTAAATAGACAAATTGATTCATTGTTATTTTCTAAATATTAGAAAGTTATGCAATTAACCTACTAAGATCAACTTCATCTCTAAACTACTCAATAATAGTATTTTGAAATTTTTCGTAATATGAAATATAATTATCTAAGAAGCTAAAATAATTATATTTTACATTACCCTTCTAATAGTGAACAAATAGTTTCAACAATACATCCTTCACAAATATCTTCAAATAATTCATTAGACTAACTAAGACATGAAGATGCACACTACGTAATGTAAATCACTCCCATCAAATAAGGACAATTAATTTTTGAATGTATTAGGTATTGAATTTATATATTTAGATATTCCATTGAACTTAATTTTTTTATTTATCTTAGCAAGAAAGAGTAGCCTTTCATGATGAACTCTATATAATTATAGGTGAAAATACAAAACATTTAATTAAAAAATACCTTGCTTAATCTTGTAAATTTCTTCTATATTTAGAATTGTTATTAATAGAGACAAACAATACTTCCTTGATTACGAGTATTTGAGGGACTACCCCTATGAAGTACACTTACTTCTAGATTCATCATATGTACCTCTCAAGAATAATTTTCTTAGAAATATTCCCACTAAGAACCCATATTCAAATACATATATACTATGTGCCCATGTAATATATCAAAGAACCCATATACCTAATAAGTGATGCTTTCAATCATCAAGACATGTAATAAAGAATAATAAGAACCTTAATAATTTTGACGTCCTCGGATGCATTTTTTTAATGTCCTGCAACCAGGGCATTCCATGAGAAAACATTTCTTTGAGGCATTTTGTCAAATAGTTCTCATGCCTTGTCTATGATTCCAAAATTTTTGCATACATGTCTACTAGGGTAGTTGCGACTATAACATTTGAAAAAATCCCGCTATCCATTGTCTTGTGATGGATGTCCATGCCCTGTTCCAAAGCTCCCATTTTGGCAGAGGTGCAAGGAATGCTGGCAAAGGTGGCGGAGTCTGGCTTTACAACTGCCAATTGCATTTAGTCAAAAGTTTCTAAATCCTTCTTAACAAACGCATTTTGTGTATAGCATTCCATGAGACTGCATGTATTTGAGGCATCCACTCAAACAGTTCATGTGCCTTGTCTATGCTTTCGCATTTTGCATACATGTCTACCAGAGGATTTCCAACTTAACCGTCTACATGCTCTGCAAATGGAAGAAAA